>KL285999.1:403-47761 GCA_000699545.1 Podiceps cristatus
ATGGATGTTTGTGCTGGGCTGCTGTCTCCCACTCGATTTGCAGTGATGTGAATGGAAACCCTCAAATTGGTGATCACTCCCTTTACAAAAGTTCCTATGTGATTCCAGTAAGGTTCTTTTGCCCTCATAGGAAGTAACAGCATCCTCATTACTTGTTGCAGTGAACGGATGCCACAAATAACTTAGAACACTGTGAAGCTCTCTTGGTTGAGCATGCAATGTCGGCAACCGTTGTAAAACACCTGAACACAGAATGTGTTATATAGTGGGTGAAAAAGTAAAACTGAATTTTCTTGAAAAAGTGAAGCTATCTAATAGGTGATAGAGGCCATGAGATAAAAATAAGGTGGGAGTAGTGTTTGTATTTTGTGAAACAGCCTAAATTATGATAACTGCTGGGAATTGTAAGTGGTACAAATAACGAAGACAAATCTTACAGAATGAGTTTGATGCTCATCCAGCTGCCTTAGTGCACATCATGCAAAGCTGAATGTATTTCAGGTGTGAGGTGGAACACTGATTTGTAATATAGTGGTACTGGTATTCTTCACAGGTGTGGTAGGAGCTCAGTCATGAGGCTGGTGCCTGTGCTAAATTTTTTTTAATAGCTTTTGACAATTCACCTGAATGCAACTGGAAAGTGTACCTGCTTGTAAGCTAGTGCATAGATTTCTTTCTCAGCACTTTTGGCGCTTTTTTTATGCTTTTCTAGAAAACAACTGTAGGAAATCACACGACTCACTTCAGAGATGTGTGATGGCATGGGAACGTTTCTTATTCTGGAGAGGGGAGGTGGAGGGCAGCAGAAAAGAGACCCTAGAAACTCCAGATTTCCTCCAGAGGATTCCCTGTAGAGTCTTCAGGATTATTATTTATTGTAGGGTGGCACGTACAGTGGGTTGTGTTTTTTCCATGTATGCATTATAAGTTGTCTGCAGCCAGTCTAGAGCTTTTAAATCTTGGGTTGGTTGTGCTAGATGGCCAGTTCTTTAGCTCCTGTGCTGTGCATGCTTTAGGTTGCCACATGTACCTGCAGTCCAGGACTTGAATCTGACTAGTTACCACAGCCTCAAAAATGTGCAAAGTCATATTTTGAAATATCAAAGCTGCAGAGGTGTGGACCTAGAAATATGCCTGCTTGAGTCCTCAGGAGTCTCGAGTGAGAATTGTTTTGAACTCTTCTATTCTGCCAGTCTTGATGCTATGAGTCAAATTTCCTCTTGCTGGTTGCTTTAGAGGGAGGGTAGGGAGTGAACTCTGCTGCTAGTGAGAATCTGAAAGATCAGGAAAGGAAATGGAAGAGAGAAATAAGGAAGGAAAGAGCTATAGAAAGGTAAAATAAATCCAATAACAAGAGGATCTGATTTTCTTCATGCACAGTAGTAAATGTGATGATAAATAAATGGCTTAGGTTACTGTTAAGAAAAGACCGCCTCTCTTTGATCCATATCCACTCTTTGTGTTGTCATCCGAGGGAGACGGTCGATGGCTAATTGGGGTTAGGGGTGCGTATTTGGGCCGTCATGAAGTACAGAATCTAGCTAACCGTTCAGAATGCAGTTGGCGTTCCTTGTCTTGACCGACGGCTGGCAGATGGCCTGGCTCTCAGGTTGACTAGCAGCCCTGTACGCCTCAGCCTGCTTCTTTGCTATGTGCAGGCTGTCATCTAGCCCAGTAGGAGAGCGGTAGCTTTCCTTGTCTCAGCAGAGAGCTCTCTTTCTGTTTCCAGTACTTTCCCCAAATTCAATTAAAAGGTGACAGTATAGATGTTGCAACACAGTTGTCACAGAAGATACAGAATTACCGCTGGTTTGCTGTCCTCAGATTACATAGAAACACGGACTTTAAACAAGTGGAGGGAAATGATCTGTAAGCTCAAGAGACAACCTGCTTTAGAGTTATGGTTTAGCGTTAGCACATCACAAATGGTGAGTAGAAAATGATGATATAGTTTTGAATCTTTGAAGATATAACTGAAATTGGAAAACCTATCTTGTGAATAGAGAAGAGGTATTTTTTTCTTCAGTAGTCCAAATCCAGGGGTCCTCTGAGAATCACCTTGACAGGTAAATCTATTAAGATAAAATAAAAATGAAGTATGGCACATTTACATAGATGTACATTTTTGATGCTGTAAACTTTTCCTATCGCACAGTATTAAAAAGTGAGCCTTTGCAATATACACAATAAAGAACCCCAGCAATTTTTATGTTCAAGCGCTTATTACACCAATTCTCTCCAGTGTTGCAAAGTCATGTAGCTCCAGTTGAGTAAGGAGTTGAATTGCATCTGTTGTGGTTGTTTGTTTTGTGTTTGTGGTTTGCTTTTTTTTTTTATATTTTTTTTTTTTTTTTTTTTTTTGGCTGACATTCAGACCACCTTGTTGCTGTGTCAAGTGCAGTTGGTATATCTGAATGGGATGGGCAATGCTGCCTCGTGTCATCTTTTCAAATGGTTTTTCTGCTGTTTGCACTGTTGCAGTGATACCATCATTCATGGTTTGATGTCCAGGTCTATGTGTTAACTCTGTAGCCAGTTGTTAGTGACACTTCTGTTACAATCACTGCAATTACTGCTCATATTGTGAAGCAAACTATCTGAAGCAGTATCTGAGACTTTTTTTTTTTTATTATTAATGAATGTATCAGTGTTAAATTACTGAGGCTTTGATTTCCTCCCCTGTATGGTTGTTGTCTGAGATACTCCTTCCTGGCTGTTTACTGTGAGAAGCTATTTCTACATTGTTGCCAGCGAGCTTCTGCTTGCAGTATTTTTTGAGAATGTGAGTGATGTTTGGACTGGTGAGTTATAAAATGTATAATAAATGTAAAAAAAAAAAAAATGTAAAATTTCTGGGAGGTTTTACGGAGATTCTCATGGTGTATGTGGTGATGGGCACTTAGAGCATTCTGTATTAGAGGTTGGTATAATCAGCTTTGTATTTTTTAAAAATATAAATCAAGTATTTAGTCTGCAATTTCTGAAACTTTCTAGACGTTCTTAAACAGTATTACTGGTAGCCAACTTGAGGTTTCTTGCTTTGTCTTGGAAGCTATGGGCTTCTGGAGCTTGGACATCTGTCTCCACATGAAAATATAAGTCACCACTACTTCTTGAGTTCTCTGACATTTCTGGCTATTTTTTATTTTCTGGATTAAAAAAAAAAATAAAAAGGCTGGAGGTAAACTTAATACCTTTTTGTGGTATCTTCCATTTGTTTGAATGGTAATAGAAAACATTACTTCTGGATGGTGCTGTTCCTTGGCATTTGTCGGAGAAACTGTACGTTTGGTCTTTGTAATGTCTTTTTGCCCCTCGTATGCAGTTTGAATCTTGTGGATAATTTCAAATTTGACAGAAGGGTGAAAATTTCATGAATTTTCAGAGGCCTCTCTTGTCCTGTTCTTCTTAAAAACACCTTTCCCCTACCCCCCAACAAATGTAGGAAGGTAGGAAGAAAATACATGAGCTGTTTGTGACCCTCTTTGACCATTCTTGCTGGGCAAGTGGTATAGCATAGCCAGCCTGTGGTAATGGGGGGGTGTATAGGCAGGTATTGGAAGCCCTAAGTTTGGCAGGACAGATCTTTTGTGGAGGTGTGGGAGGCAGGCTGAGAAAGAGACTCGGGCCCAGAGGGTAAGAAAAGTTTCAAGTTAGACCAAGATACCAGTTATAAAAGGAAAATGCGGAGTCTTAACAAAAGGTCTTAAAGAGGTCACTGATAAATTTCCACAGCTTTTTCCTTAAAGAAGCTTCAGTGGACACTAGAGGAAGAAAAAAGAAGAAAAAACCCAGAAAATAATCCAACTAGAGGCAAAAATCTTGTTTAAACCACCTTCTTGTACAACACTTAAGCAACTTTGAGGTACAAATCTATAGCACACCAAGCTTTTGAAGTACTATGCTATTTTTTTATCACTTGGCATAGAATTGTTTTATATTGTACTTGTCTGTTGTATTTACACGTCTTTCAGTGTATCATCAAAATTTGTCTTATGCCATAATACAAAACAAACCCATATTTTCATAGTTATATGTGACTGATGGGTTAATAGTGAAAAGCAAGTGGCAGACTTTGCCATAGATGGCATTTGGACAAAAGCTCTGTGTGAATTACTGTTCACTTTAATGACACTTTGATAGTTGCCTCTGCACTGTGCATTAATGCAAGGCTCTAATGCAAATGTGCTCCATCAGTATAACTGCACGGGTGGTTTACACTTTTAGCTTAGTGAATTTAGTTGTGCCTCACTTTACTATAGCTGGAGATGCACCATGAAAAGCTTTATTTGTGCTAGCGCATAGATAATCCTCTAGGAATTTGCATAGGATCTCAGCTTCACAGTTCCAAAATCCTGTAATCTGTTGTGGAAAATTCGAGAACAAGGTTATTGTCAGGGGAGAGGGATGCTGACCTTAAAAATGTCCCTCTTCATGTTACTGTTGTTTGGCAACAAGGTCTTTCCAGGAGTGGGTAGATTCTGTTGTGTGGTGGTTTTGTGGCTGTGTGGGTTTTTTCCCTTCTGGGAAGGTGCCATTACCTGGCATGTATTTGTCACTTTAAGTGACTTTTTTGTGTGGTGAAGGAAACTGGAGAACCAGAACTGCGTGAGAAAAGACTGTGAGCGATCCAGAGTTCACAGTGCTTGCTTAGCATAGCTGTGGTTTCAAGTTGCTGGACAATTATCTGTCGATTGAGTATTAGTTAATGGTTTCTAAATCTCCTGTACCACTGTTCTGTTGTGTTCTTTTTTTAACAGCTGATGCATTTGACATGTTGACACTCAGAACATTTTCTTGCCCCTTTTTTTTTTTTTTTTTGGGTGGGGGGAGATAGTCAGGGCTGCAGATGAGGTCTAGGGACCCACAGGGTGGTAGTAGCGTTATTGTACAGAGCAGTTAGCCCAGTAATGAGTCCAGGAAGTGGAGGTTTGTGGGATGCTGACACTCAGGGATTATATGGCAAGAAAGAGAAGAATTCATGCGGAGGCCAGCGACTGGAAGCCACAAGTGCAATGCTCTATTTATGACGTTTGACATTTGCTTTACAGTTTAAGGGGTTTTATTGCCTTTTTTTCCTTTCCCATAAAAGGCAGACATTATTTTTAGAAGAGTTTCTCCAATGTAGTTGTTTTCAGTGATACAATTTTAATCTAAACATTCTGAAATATCTCTGACAATATGATATCTGCTTAGGTAACCAATGTATTTTCAGTAATGCTGGTTATAGCCAGTTCTTTACATAATTGTAGCTAATGAATTGATAGACCCTGGAAGAATTTGGACCAAAATTGAATTTCGTCTTTGTGGTTTTCTGAGAGAGCTTTATCCCTATATGTAGAAGACAAATTTCACTGATATGTTTCACTTTCTCCTCCTGCCCACTCCCCTCAAAAATCAAAGCAAAAACATGCATGCGGTTTACCTTCTTGCATGCAATTTATCAGTTCTTGGTGAAGGAGATCAGTGTGATCTTCCCCCTTATCCCACTCTGACAGAAGAGGAAAGAATTGCCATTTGTCATGTAATTATAACTTGCCACCCTATGCAGTGAAAACCTTTAGTTTCTATTTCATACCCCAAAACGAATCCAAACTATTAGATGTAGTTGGAAGATAATGGCACTGGTAGCTGGCAAGGGTTTCCTGCAATCAGAATAGAAATAGGAAACAAATGTATGCTGTATGTAGTCTGAATTGAAATGCTAAAGTTGGCGGTGTACTTCTGCCAGCACAAGGCAGAAATGTTACCACCTAGTTGAGCTGGATAAATCAGAAGTTCTGAAGATGATTAGTCTGTGGTTCACGTTGAGCAGCCTCACTGTATAAACAGATCTAGCCTAGGCTGTGCTGGCAAAAAAGTTTTTGTGCAGCTGCGGTAGACTTGGACTGAGGGACTGATTTGGCTCAGAACTCTCCAGTAAAGGTTATTTCTTAAGCCAGATCCGTTCTGTGATCTCATTTGTTGTTTGACTTTGCAAAGGCTTGGGCCGATGAAAGGGGTGCATGGAACAGCGACTATACAAATCTGTGCTGCTGCTGAGAAGTTAGGGTTTCCCACTTAGGCAACCCCTTGCATTTTATGAGGAAAGGAAAAGGTGGAGACAGTTACAGATGTGAGTGAACTTGATCAAGAAGGACTGAGAATCAGGCTGAAATGGTGGAGAGAAAAGCAATTTGGCTCAATTCTAAACTCAACAGCTGAAGCCGATGAAGAATGAGATAAAGTACTTGCACTGATTTTTTTTTTTCCTTTTAAATGTTTGCTTTTTGCTATTGGTAGTGACTTTTCATCTGTTTTAGAAACCTTCCTGGAGGACTTGGCAGCAAATGTCTGATCTCCCCTAGGAAGCAAATATTGAAGAAACTGATGAGCAATCAGTTAAAAACTGAAAGATAGCTCTTTTTCCTCATCACATCGTCTCCCAGATAAATTGGTATGTGTGGTACCCTCCAAGTGATAAGTGTTATCATTTCAACTATAGCAGAAAATGGAACTAGTGCCTTTCATTTTAAGTCTGTCATCTCTTTTTGAAAAACTAATTTGCAATATCATCTGCAGAGTCTGAAACTGTCTACCACATCCTCTCTAAAAGCGCTTCTGGATACAACAGTTAAAACACATTTCAGATTGAAAGTTACCTTGTGATTTATGCTGTAGTGGGTTGACCTTGGCCAGCTGCCCACCCAGCTGCTTGCTTACTCTCCCCACCTCAACCGGGCAGGGGAAGAAAATAGGAAAAGCTCATGGGTCGAGACAAAGACAGGGAGATCACTTACCGATCACCATCACAGTCCAAACAGACTTGACTTGGAGAAGATTATTTTACTTGGCAATAAATTAGAGTTGGATTGTGAGAAACAAAGACAAAATAAAATCAACACCTTTGCCCCCCTTTACGTCCCCTGTCCCTGATGGGTGCAGGGGGATGGGGAATGGGGGGGGTCCTCTCCGATGTTCCCTTCTCCTCACGCTTTTCCCTGTTCCAGCATGGTCATCTCCATGGGCTGCACTGTGGATGTCTGCTCCACTGTGGGCCTCCATGGGCTACAGGAATCTCTGCTCTGGTGCCTGGAGCACTAGTTTGTCCTCTTTCTCTGACCTTGGTGTTCACACTGGTTTTGCTCACACTCTGCTCCACCCCCCACCCCCCAATTTTCTCTGTGATGTTTTCTGTCCTTTCTTAAATACGTTTTCTCAGATGTGCCACCAGCTTGGCTGTGGGCTCAGCTGTGCCCTGTGGCAGGGGCGTTAAAAGCAGGGGCAGCCCCTGGCCTCTTCCCACAGAGGTCATGCCTGGAGCGCCCTTGCTGCCGACTCCTTGACACCTACACCCCGTACGTGTGCCTCGGCGTTATGCAGTTAAATTGGGCCATATTAAATACAAGGCTTATGTCCCAAAGAAATGAGGCAAGCTGATGTGTGTGGGTTTTTTTTTTTTTTCAATCTGGGTGCCTCTTTCATTTTACCAGTAACCTCCTTCTAGACCATCTTGGGGCTATTAATGTACCATTGCATCCTACTGTTCCTTTCATAAATGACCAAAGCTACCAAAGAAGTTTGTTTTGTAGCCAGCTGTTCAGAGACTGTTGCTTGCAGCATGTATGGAAGAAATGCATTGAGAGAAGCACAGATTTCATTCATTCGTGGTGATGTAAGATGCTTTTACCCACAACCAATGCCAACTGTTCATCAGTTCCTGTTGGAAGTTACTGTCCTCTGCTAGATGGCAGCAGAGTTTGTATGCTGTCAGTCAATGTTTTGGGGTTAAAGATCTAGTTGAGAGAGCCTATCTCACTTTTCCTGAATTGAACTGGGAATGCTGACAGGTTTTACTTTCTCAGTGGATTTGTGGGATGGTGATTTCTGTCAAGGGGGCAGCAATAAGCACTGTGGGTTGAGCTGTGAGCTGTAATTCCTGTTGCAGATTAAGTCTTATTAAGACAAAGATACTTATCCATCATCTGTCTTCCCTGATCTGTTCAGAATAAAGCCACCTAGGGTTAGTTGAACCTACAGGTAAAGGTGGATATCACCTAAATTTGTTCAGTCTGAAGTAGATTAGAGAGCGCTTGTACCTTGCCTTGGCCTGACAAAGTTGTAGGGGTGTAACCTCTGTCTTGGTAGATGATGCTGAAGGTAAGTTACTTGACTACTGCATAGAGAATTGAGCTAGTAAGTGTGCTGCTGAAAATACAAGGAAAGAATCATTCCCCCGAGACTTTGCATAAAGATGTGGACTTGTGCCATTTTAAATATTTAACAGCTCTAAGACCTGCAGTATTTTCTCTTTGTGTAAGAGGCCATGTTAATGTTTTCTGTTTTGAAGTTTCAGGATAATTTTATCACAGCTATGTTGACCTCTGAAAGTCTTAATGATGCTAGCTCTCTTTTTTTAGGGTACTAGTATAAAGCTGCTAATCATAAGGATGCTTTGCTGTAGTCTCAGCACTATAAAAGGTTGCTAGATAACTGCTCATAACAAGTGAGAAGATATACAGTGTCTTTCATGTTCAAGACCTTTGTAGATGGATGAAGACTTAGTAGTTCACCATGTTACTGAAATTAGCCCTGTTGGTAGTTAAGCTTCTTCCTTTGGAATGAGGAGGTAGCCTCTGTGTTTCCTTTTTAGGTTGGTTACGGAACAGTAATCTGTTACACTAGTATCTTGCCTGTGATTAAGGCTGCAGTCTGGACTTTTTAAACCAGCCCTTTCACCAAAAGGAGCAGTCTGTTCTCTTGTCCTCCTGACAGCATGTGTTTGCACCCTCCTTTTTGTGGCACAGCTGTCTGCATGGACATGTAGTGAACTACATCGGAGATTCTTCTTTTTTTTTCTTTTTTTCTTCTCCTTCCCCCCCACCCCCGATCAGCTACATGCTATGTTTTACCATGAGGTCGGCAGGCAGCTAAACAAGCAAAAGTGAAGGTGCTTAATAGGTTGAAAGGCGGCACAACTTATTTCTTCCTTTCCCCAGTGGCTGCTCATTTATCAGCTTAAATTGTTGAGGCTTCGTATGGTGTTGGGATTTTTCTAAGCTCCCTTTGTTCTAATGGTGACTTCACAGCTGATAGTAAAGGACTGCATAGAGCAGAAGACCATGTTAGATTCTGTCAAAAAGTGTATTCCTTCTATTGCAACATCTCACTAGAGACTACTGTATTTAACTTGTGGACTAATATGCAGAATTTTATACTTATTGAAGTTCACTGTATAACAGTAATATTGAATATGAAATAAGAAAACTGGGGTGTCAGGAAAGTGAGTGTGCAGGCAGCTGAATTACTAAGCAAAGCAAATTTGGCTGAAGGCATGGAACTTAGATTTCTTGTTTGAGCTAGTTTGTGCTGACTTTGCAAGCAAGCTTGCTTCTTAAATTCTAGTGGCCTTCATACAGTAGCCTTAATGTTCCTGTATTGTGTAGGTGCTAGATATTGATTTGTTCTTAACTTTTTTAGCCAACATCCATTGGCAGGCAGTGTACAGTGACTACTGTCATAGTACAAGGAATGGAATTGCAATTATTTTTCCAAGCAAAGAATATACTACTCCTTTCTAAAAAATAACGAAGAAGCTTTAAATATTGTCTAATCCCATGTAACAATTTCTTCCTTTGCTACTGGAGTGGTCTTTGTCAGACAGGTGAAGATTTAGAGATCTCTGCTCTGAGATCAGCAGCTGCAGTGGCTCTGCTATGTAAGAAATAATGTTCTTTGGGGTTGTTTTGCAAATACTTGCATATGTGAGTTTTCTGATTGTAGTTATTTGCCAATATGCTGCTGTTTGATCTTGCCTTAGTCTGTTGATAGCAAGTAAGACTTTTGAAGTAGCTTTTTGTTTTCCAGATATGTTGCATATAGAAATCTTTGGTGGTTTTGACTGAGGCCTTGGTAACTTGAGGCTTTTATAAACACTTCTGCAAGTGATTAAAATAGTAGTATATTTCTAATGGTTTCCTTCTTTGTATGCTTGTTCATATCTTTGTGTGCTCTAACAATTGATTTTTCATGAGTGGCTGTATGGAAGCATCTTCTGGGTTGTTCAATTCACTTCCTTTAAGAAGGTCTCTACCCTGTTCTGGGTGTATGAATCGGTAGAATCCTGGTGGTTATGTCTGCTTTTCAGTAACTCTTTTTTTCCCTTCCACTGAAAGCAGGATAACCAAGCAAAAGCTCAGAATGAAATATAACCACCTGCAAATCGATCTCTCATATTTGCATGACTTCTCTCAGTCTTGGCAGCCCGAAAAGCCTCCCCACCTCCTGATCTGTTAGTCTCTTCTAAAGATCACAGCACTGTCTCTTCCTGAGGCTTCTTGTCATCACAGGTTTCTGTAAAAACAGGTTGAAGATTTCTCCTCCCCTTGGGTACAATTAGTCTTCAATTTAATGTCTCCATAGAAGAATAGCTGTGCAGAATGTCAGCTACACCATCTGTCCCATCCGTATCATCTGTCACTCTACTTCAGGCCACCTGTGTTAATAAGAAAAGCTTTGCTTTTGCTTGTCAGAACACCTTCAACACTTCTATGCTTTTTAACCACTTAATTAAAAACAGGAACAATACAATTGTGGGGGCATAACTGTTTGTGAATGACAGTGTTGTGGGTTGATTGTTATTTTATTTTTTCTAAGTACAGACTGGCATGTATCTTCATTTTGGGTTTATTAATTTTCTTTAGTCAATGGAAAGTATGACATTAAGTTGGAATTGGAAAAAGTGGAGTAAAAGCAGGAACAAGAAGAGATCTCAATCTAAAAATATTACAGAGTGTGACAAATAGAAATAACTGCCTATGGCAGCATGGGATGCTTCATTAAATGCTTTAGAGATCAAAATATGTCCTGAAATCTCTTCTGTGATACTTAGTTCAGTATGCTAGAAGAGAGCTAATAAGAAACACTATAAAGTGCTGTTCTGGAACACTTAGATGAAAATTTGTATTCCTGTGAAGACAAAATTAACTGCTATATTGTAAAAATATTTATTGTGAGCAGCATAACTGCAAAACCTGGTTATCTGTGAATTTGTAGCTTTTCCTTTTTAGCATGTTAATATTTGGGGGTGTGAGTTGTTTTTATCCTTATTGGCAGGTCTTTTTGCAAGGCAAGAATAGTACATACTTGGAATAATCTGGCCAAACAGCATGTAATATCAGGGTTCTTCATGTCTTTCTCATTGGGAGCACTGAGCTTGGTTTCTGTCTTAGCCACTGACAGCTTACAAAATGTATGGAAATGTTGAAATTGGACGAAGTGTTCAAAGGCAGTTTTGGGGAGAAAAGAGGAAGTAGCAGATTGCACAAAACTCACTTCCTCAGCTAAAAAAGTGTTAGATTTTTGCCTAAAAAGATACTGGAAACTGAAGTATGCATATGCTTGACCTTCCTGATTAGTTAAAAAAGATGAGAAGCCAAACAAATTGCTTCTAATTAACTTCTATTTATTTTAACATGTTTGAGAGACTGTTTTTCATTGGGTAACCATTCTCTGGGGAAAGTAATATAAAATTACAGAGTAAGATTAACATGTAGTTAAACATTTCCTTGTTTGTGGATTGAATCCACATCTCTTGACTCTCTTGTCATGACTTGGTGTGGTGGGTGGGTTTGGTTTTTTGTTTGTGTTTTTTGGTGTTTTTGTTTGTTTTTTTTTTTTTTGTAATGTGCGCTTAAAACAAATAAAAAATAATATTAAGTAGTTCGGTTTCCTGACCTGGTGCATAGTGTGGCCCTGTATACTGACAACTGTTTATCTCAAATATGACTTGTTTCTCCAATCAAATTGATTTCAGTATCAGCATGCCTTTAACTGGCCATCTTACTGTAAAATGTGGAAGTCCCTGATACCATCTTAGAACTGGACCTGCTTGTACGTTTAAACATCTTATATGCTTAGACCTTAAGCTGTAACTTTTTGATTAATTTCTCCCTTTCTGTTCCTTTTCCATGGTTTCTCCCAAAATATGTTGAAGATATTATTACAAATTTCATCGTAATTGAAGGGCAAAAGTCTTATTTACTGTCAGAATTTAGCAGGTGGTGTTGATGTATTTAAGTACAAACATTTCATGTTCTTTTAATAAATGGCATATTTTTTGTGTTTTTTGTAGTCTAACAAGCTTGTTTGTTATACTGTTTTAAAAAGATGCCATTTTCTGAACCAAAGATGCTCTTAGCTTTTGCATAAAGCGGTAGTGATGTATCTTCACAGGAGTCACAACCTATCATTTTGTGTGTGTCAGAGAAGTTTAGCCTGGTGCTTGCTTTCTCGGCATGATGGTTGCATCAGGGCCTGGCGGGTAAGACAAATGAGCATCAACCAGTTCCCTTACAGATTTGCAAATATTCTTCCTCATCTCTGAAAGCAGCTTCAGTTGTGCCGACAGTGCTCCATGCACAGTGCAGTGAGTGAGGCGTGCTTGCTTCAAGCCTTTCTCATCTGATATTAATGTTCCATGGAGGGTCTGTGTGGGTTCTGAGTAGCCTCAGCACTAGTGTAGCTGTATTCCGCATAAATGCTTTTCTTTGCACTCCCCTTTTCTGTGTTGTTTTATAGCAAGATAACCACCTCCATGTAATGTAGAGGCATAAAGGGCTGTCTGAATGTGCTGACGTACTAGCAGCGGTATAGCCCCTTCAGAATAATGTTGTACCTCGATTGAATTGTTTTTCTCATACATGGGCTCTCTCATTGTTTATTGACAAATCTTTTTTAGTGGCAGAATGTGTAGCTCACAGCCAGGCGTTGCACCCTCAGTTACACTGGCAGGTAGAAGTGCTGATGCTGCAGCCAGAGAACTGCTGATTCTGGGTTATTTTAAGCCAGGGTTGGCTGCCCGGTATGGTTACAGTCAGCATGGCAGTCTGGGGACCAGAGAGACTGAGTGGGGGCTTGCAACTGCTGAGATCAGCCCAGCTATTAAAATGCATTGCCTTTAATATAAAAAAAGTCTTAAATTTGAGCATGCCCACAAGAACCAAGCCCACAGTTTGCCTACTGGTGTGTATCTGGCAAAGATCAGGTGGTAGCAGCTGTGAAGAAGTTTAAAAAATGGGTCTTTTTGTTAGGTTCATTGTTCTTTTTTAATTTCAAGTTGGCTAGCTGTATTAGTTTGTATTTGGCATGAGACGCTGTTTTCTCTGCCAAAACTGTCAAACTGTAATGAGTATATGATCCTTTATAGGTAGAAATCCAACTTGTCCTATTTACCTGTGGCAGCACTCATACTGAAAACTTGCTGAAAGAAATGGAGAATGTTTTATGCATTTACAGGGATAATCTGTAGATTCTTACACACTGGCTTTCATACCACTGACCTAAAGCTTTAAGCATTCAGTATAACTGCTTTTCTACAGAATTACTGTACAAGTAAATAGCCAGCAGAATACAAATTCTGAGTATATTATACATTTATGTGTATCACTTAAAATATACTTGCAGAAGTGAATGTAGAGAGCTCTAAGAAGCTTGGGTGGCCTTCCACTAAAGTGTATAAGGGACACTGGCAGCTAATGCCTATGCAGATAAGTAGGCAATGTGTAGTCACAACAAGGAATTAGACCAGATAAATTTGTTTTTATGTTTATGTACGTAGTAATAACTTCAATATGATTTGTAGGACCTTGGCAATTTTGAGATTAATAACTGGATTTTGGCTTTAATTACTGTGATTTCACTACTTTATATTACACACTTATTTTTGCTAAAATGAGGTGTTATTTAACCGTATCAAGACAGCCTTTATCACTTAAATGCTGTGTGAATTTATTTCTACAAAATGCCAGTATTGTAACAGTACAGTTATGTTTGAAAAATGTATTAAACCAGGTAGAGGTAATCTGTCTAGTTTGTGCTTGTATTAGTGCTACTGTAGACACTCAGAATAAATATGCTATAAACCTAGAATAATAAGTTCATATTACACCTACAAGTTGCCATTTTACTTTAGTAAAATGGGATAATTTGTGAAAGCCAGCACAGAAAGGTGGTGAAAAAATTAACTGTACATAGTAAAAACAAATGAGAGGAAGAACAGGAAATGAGGATAAAATTACCTGAGGAAATGAGGCTTTGGCATGACTTCTTGTCCATGCCTGATGTCCTGTTGCTCGTTTTGGCCTTGGGTTCTTTTTTGTAAGAAGGATCAGAGTGGTGCCTATAGAACTTGTGAAGGCTGGCAGCAGAGGAGAGGGAAGGATGTACGGGATTTGGTTCATCTGTCTGCTTGGCGCATCAGCGGGATGGATGGTCAGAATGCGGGCAGCTCTTAGCTATGATCACAGCGCGGTATCTGAGGTAGGATCAGTGCTGTGGGCAGAAGAATTGAGCAACAAGGAACACAAATCTCTGTAGGAAACCAGGCTTCTCTAATTTTGCTGCTTACAGAACAACTTGCCTGTCTTCTACTGTCTGTTAGAGTGACTTTAAGTGTGGTTATACGTAGGCTGGAAGTTATCACTCCAAAGCTATTTATGCATGTATATGTGTGTGTGTAAATATAGAAAACACCCTTAAAAACACCTTTAGTGTTTGCAGCAGAATAGTATTTTAAATCTTCGAAGTTGGATTTGATTCCAGTACAAATGTTCATAGAATCATGGAATAGGTTTGAGCTGGAAGGGACCCCCAGAGCCCATCTAATCCAGCCCCCCTGCCATGAGCAGGGACATCTTCAACCAGATCAGGTTGCTCCGAGCCCCGTCCAGCCTGACCTTGAATATTTCCAGGGATGGGGCTTCTACCACCTCTCTGGGCAACCTGTTCCTGTGCTTCACCACCCTCATTGTGAAACATTTCTTCCTTATGTCTAGTCTGTATCTCCACTCTTTCAGTTTAAAACCATTACCCCTTGTCCTGTCACTGCTGTCCCTACTAAAAATATTTTCCCCATCTTTCCTATAGGCCCCCTTTATGTACTGAAAGGCCACAATCAGGTCTCCCCACAGTCTTCTCTTCTCCAGGCTGAACAAGCCCAACTCTCTTAGCCTGTCCTCACAGCAGAGCTGCTCTAGCCCTCAGATCATTTTTGTGTCCCTCCTCAGGCCCTGATCCAACAGCCCCACGTCTCTCCTGTGCTGAGGCCCCAGAGCAGGAGGCAGCACTGCAGGTGGGGTCTCACCAGAGCGGAGCAGAGGGGCAGAATCCCCTCCCTCGACCTGCTGGCCACACTGCCTTGGATGCAGCCCAGGGTACGGTTGGCCTTCTGGGCTGCCAGTGCACATTACCAGCTCAAGTCCAGCTTTTCGTCCACTTGTACCCCCAAGTCCTTCTCAGCAGGGCTACTCTCGATGCCTTCATCCCCCAGCCTGTATTGATAGTGGTTCTTCTTAATAAAGCAGTCTGCTCTTGTTAGGGTAAACCTTGAACACTCTCTGTGAGTGATTAACCCCTTTGGCTTTTCACTTACAGGATTATCTATTTAAGGTAGAATGGGAAGTGCTTTTGGTATTTTCATTGAGGTATTCTTTAAAGTGCTTTTAAGTATATTGAAAAACATAACAGCTTGCTAGTAGTTTAATTAACATTTAAGAGATCTCTTGAGGACAGCGTCGTTGTTACCTATTACCTTGTGCTATAGTAGCACACAGCATTACAGCAGTTGAGGGATCCAAAAGGAGACGCGTACCAGTTTACCACATCCTCATCATCTTTCTGCAGATGTTCTTTGACTTTAAGTTATTTGTCTAACACTGTTTCTCTGGATGTAGGCAAATAGCTCATAGTGAATAGTTGTTGTTTTTTAGTTTGCACAGTTTGTGTTTATTTTAAATGGGTTGTATTTGTTACATTGCCTCTTCTTTTTCTAGGAAACCCAGCGCTTGCTGGCAGAGCCAGTCCCTGGGATAAAAGCGGAGCCAGATGAAAGCAACGCACGTTATTTTCACGTGGTCATCGCAGGTCCACAGGATTCCCCCTTTGAGGGTGGGACATTTAAACTTGAACTATTCCTTCCAGAAGAATACCCAATGGCAGCTCCTAAAGTACGTTTCATGACCAAAATTTATCACCCTAATGTAGACAAGCTGGGAAGAATATGTTTAGATATTTTGAAAGGTAAGTGCTACTTTGTTTTGTTTCTTTTGATCTTACTAAGCACAGAAACTTGTAAATTGACCCTAAAAAGAGATTTCATTTGTTTAGAGAATACCTTATTTATTCTTTAATCTGGGAGAGGAAAACTTGCTATTTCTGTAGATTATGATGAATATAGTGTTTCACACTGCTATAAATGTCTCTTCAGATAAATGGTCCCCAGCTTTGCAGATTCGTACAGTTCTGCTATCAATCCAGGCTTTGTTAAGTGCTCCCAATCCAGACGATCCACTAGCAAATGATGTAGCTGAGCAATGGAAGACCAATGAAGCCCAAGCCATAGAAACAGGTGATGTGTCCTACACTTTTTTTTTTTCCCCCTAGCTTTAGGAAGTAGCTGATTACTAATTGGTTGGGGGATATAAATTCTGACCTCTTGTTTTATGTCTGCAACTTGCAGAAACAGTTATTGCATGCAGTCATAGTCCAAGTACCCTGAATGTGCCTGTGGTGGTTGATCTTAAAGTTTGAGGCTTGATAGAAGAGAAGCTCTCTTGATCTGTTTTATCTTCAGTTTTCATGTACCTGAATTGCAAGCATGTCTTAATTGAAGTTGTGGTGAAATAAAAGTACACACTACTGCTTTTCCTCTAAAGCTTAAGGAACGGATTATCTGGTTTCAGAAAGTACATCTCTTCCGTACCTGCTTCTGTTGCAGGCTGTAATGGATTGAAAGCACTATTCTGTTCTATCTCTTCACTTTTGGATCCACTGCAGTCAGGCCACTTCTCTAATATACAAAAGTTGACAGCTGCTGGAGTTCAAAATTGCACTTAAAATTTCAGAGCAGATATATTTTTGTATAGCTGCAGCAGTGGTATAAAAATGATCTTTAACAATACATATTTTAAATTACTTTAATGAAGCCTGAAAAATACATCTTTTCTTAAATGTGTTTCTTTTTCTTTACAGCCAGAGCATGGACTAGGCTATATGCCATGAATAATATTTAAATGCGCTTTGAACATCAAGTGTGCATCACTTCTCCTGTTCTGCCAAGACCTCTTCCTTTTTTGTTTGCATTTAATGGACACAGTCTTAGAAACATTACAGAATAAAAGCCCAGACATCTTCAGTCCTTTGGTGATTAAATGCACATTAGCAAATCTGTGTCTTGTCCTAATTCACTATTGTACCGCATGAGCAGAGGCTAGAAGTATCATCTGGATTGTTGTGAAATTGTTTAAAAGCAGCAGCCCATCTCTGCTTTTAATCATTTTTCCCATCATGGTTTAAGTATAAGCACTGTGAATGAAGGTAGGCAGGGTTAGCTGCGGGGCTTTTTGTTTTAATTTTGTGGGCTCCTCCTCCCTTTTTATGGTGATGCTAATTGCATTGGTAAAAGCAGCTAACCAGTTATACTTTAGAATATACCCTCTAGCCCAGTCTAACTTAGACGCTGTAGATGGACAAGCTTCATTGTTTGAACAAAAAATGGGAACATTAAACATCCATCACCTTCACTAATAATATTGTGATTCTGCTGTCAAGTGTAGAAAAATCCCTCCAAGAAAAAGCTTGTGACCATTTTGTATGGCTTGTCTGGAAAATCTCCTGTAAATCTTATGTTTTAGTAAAATATTTTTTGTTATTCTACTTTGCCTTTGTACAGTTTATTTTGCTGTGTTTTCATTTCTCTAATGTGACAATCGTATTTAAAAAGATTGAAACCAGAACTGACAATTTGTCTTCACCAGTCTGACAGATTAAACAGTAAAGAGGTGGAATTCACAAGATTTTTTTGCTTGTTTGCTGACTTTTTTTTATTAGCTTGTGTTATGTGGGTGACCTTACTGGGCCAATTTAACATGAAATTGCTTTTGGAGTGACTTTTAGAAACAAGTCTCTGATGTAACTGTTGTAACCATAATTTTAGTAATGCCTTGATATGCATTTTCGTGGAAATAAGCATAATCAAGTAGGAGGTTGAGAGCAAATGACAGCACAGATTGTGAGTATCTGTGTAACTTCTCTTTGCTGATTGTCATCAGATGTTAGGCTACGGAGTTTTCTAACTGCTTTAATTCCTGCCCTCTTTTAACATGAAATACCAGTGTGTAGAACCACCTTTACAGCCAGTGTGTGTATTGACTGATGTTTGCTTAACCTCTTAGAGCTAGTGCCTCATGTCACCGGTTTTCTCTACAAGCCTTCTTAAGCTATTTGCTTGAGCAACTAGTCTGTTTAAATAGCAACAAAGCTGCTTTATTGGGGGGAAGGAAAGTGATTAAAAACTTCCCTCTTATCCTTGTGTTTTGTGTATGCATCTTGTCTGGGAGTCCAGCATCTTTTCTGGGAACTCATCTTACTGCTTCCCTTAATTTCTCGCATCCCTGTTTTCCTCCTTTCCCCACAAAAAAAAAAAAAAAGGGAAAAAAAAAAAAAAAAGCAAAGCTTAAAAGCTTTCAGTGAGGCCGAGCTGAAGTGTGTAAATGACAGCTTGCAGTGGCTGCAGTAGGAAGTGTTTTGTCATGCAATTCAGGGGTGTGGTTATGTAGTCTCTTGGTATTCTCCCTCTTTCACCTCTTCTTACTCTGGTGTCATCTGAAATTTCTATAGAATGTGGTGTATTTTTGTGCTCATGTAAGATGAAGAATATCCATTAAAACTACGTTTTCCAACAGACAGTGCTTTCGGTGGCTAGTAACTGGTATTGTCCCTCAAAGTACTCTTTGCAACATGGTTGAAGCTTGGTTCAGACTTCAACTTTTTTTGCCAGACTGAGCTGTAAAAAAACTGTTTTCAAAGTACTTTCTGTGCTGAATGTAAGCTGAAGTTGCATTCAGGGCTTGTAACAAATCGTTTCTTCATCCGCGTGGGTAAGCACCGTTAGCCCCGCCGTCTCGTTGCAAACGAGCGTGTGTGGGTTTGGCTGGCGTACATCCCGTGCGCGCTGCTAACGTGGGCAGCGTTCCTGGCAGGCAGCCGGGAATACGCGAGCTGCACGGTAGACCCTGGATTCGCTTCATCTACCTCTTAAAGCTTTACCTTACACTATGTATACAGCTTTCCTCGTCTCCTTCTCTAGCCCAAGGATGGGTGGCACCCCCAGAGGATAGTCAGACCCACCTCAGCACCCCCTTTGAAAGTGGCTTTCCCTTCCTTTGGTAGAGAAGTAGGACCTGAACTGGCACTTAGGCAATTTAACTTCAAACTAGGTGGGGATGAAGTCAGACCCAGGGTCATTTAGCAGGTGGTTAGGTTTTTGTATGTTCAGGGCTTTACGCTCAGTTAGTGTTGGCGGCTACTCAGAGGATGTAATTAAAACTAAGTTCTTGATGGAATGTTGTTAATATATTAATAGCAAAAAAAAATCCTCTGCCTCCATTTGCTAGTCACTGAATAAAGTGAATTATAGAACCATCTGAGTACACAGTAGCCAGTATGTATCTGGGTTCTTTTTTTAACTATGTCAACAAATTTGAGATTTTAGGAAAGAAGTGCATGCTGTCCGAGTTTGAATGTATGACTCCATAGTGATGGTATATCTGAAATTAATGGTGTAAAAGGATAGGTAAAATACTGTATTTTAAAATGCTTTAGAGTATATGCAAATGACAGTCGTAATGAAGGGAACTTCAAATGGGCTTCCTAAAAACTAAAATGTGTTTGTGGGGTCTATTCTGACATATTTTAATCATTTTAAAGTTGATTATATATATTAAATAATATGTATTTAACATTTTAACCCGATTTAAGAGCCTTGTATAAAACCAAGCTGGAATTTTCATTTTATCTTGTGTTGGGGAATGTGTGAAACTTTTAGACTAAATTCTTTGAAACCAGCTAAATACAACTTTTTCCTCAGTTAAGCAAATAATATTCCTAGCCATTATCTGAAACTCAGTTACTTTTGTTACATCTACTATTACAGCTGGGTAGCAAAGGCAGCTGCCTTTTAGGGAGCGTTAGTTTTATCTCAGTTCTTAGCGCATGTCCGTTGGATAAATTTACAGTAAACTGTTTTCCTCTAGCACTGCTGGTGCTGTGTCGGAAGTCCTGAAATCCTGAGCGAGAGTGGTGATGTGGCGGTTTGTATGCTCATGGCTGGATAGGAGCCGTGTAGCTGCTGAGCCCGGGTCTTCACGTGGACTCTAAAACCATATGGGCGAAATACTTTTGCGGGACTTTCCTTTAGATCAAGAGGAGGATTTGGAAGGCTTTTATTTTTGCATAAGCATTCAGTGGTGGTCTCTTAACATGCAGCCATGTTCTGTCACGGGTGTGACGTGTGTTATCCCTTGGAACTGATGGAACGGGCTTTTTGTCTCTCAGCTGACTTTAGTCTAAACCAAGTGAATTGTTGCTTCTATAGCTTTCAAGAAAGCCTGTTTCCAACACATTGAGACTATTGTGAAACATCTTAATGGACTAGTGACATCAAAAATTGTGACCTCTTGATTTATGTACACTTCTTGGGATTTTTTTTTTTTTCTTTTTGAGGGTTACTCTTAAAGTAAAATGTCTGGTAGGGTTTTGTCAATAACATGTCTTGACTGTAATGTAATATGACACTGAAATAAAAGGAAGAGTGATTGTTCATGACATAGACACTGAGCTTCATTTAACTGTAGCAGCCTGCCCTCAGTGGGCAATGCCGTTTCCTAACAGTTCTTAATGTCTCTTAAAATAAGGAAGATAAACATTGATAACTTCTCTCATAACTCACTTTCCAATACCTCTGGCTTTTTTTTTCTCTCTCTCTTTTATGGGGAGAAAAGAGCAATACTTTTGTCTTACAGCTGTCAGTGGAGACTGCTCAGAGGGTGTTTGTTGGTTTGTGGTTTGTTGTTTTTGGGGTTTTTTTGTGGGTTTTTTTTGGGTGTGGTTTTTTTGTTTGTTTTCTTGCCTGTGTTTAAATCTGCCTGTTCTAGTACAAGACTTCTATTGGAGTGCAGAGTTTGGACAATTTCTAGTGCAATCAAATTGATGGATCTATTAATCTTTGCTAAACCATGTTACATTATGACTGTGGGCATGAAGTTAATTACGTGTCTGCTGTGATGGGTTTTGTACTGTGTATCGCAACTTTTCCTGTCAAAGTGCGCAGGAAGCTTTTAAAGGAAATATCTAACCGTTTATGTTGCACTGAAGTACGTTAGAGGAGTGGTGTCAAGCAGCACGGCTGCTTTATCTGTGGTGTTTGCTGTTGTAAACTACTCCCAACCCTTATGGTCACGGGTTAGGTGTGAGCAAGCAGACCATTGTTTGTCTGCGGGGCAGGAAATGGAGGATAAAAACTGCTCTGATTTGAAGGGGGGTGGTGGTGGAAGCTGTCAGCTGAACACTACCCACTGGATGACCTGTGCTGGGAAAGCAAATTATACCCCAAGATGATGAATCTGGGTGGCCGAGTTTGTTGCTAGGGAGTTGTCACCATTGATCAGCCCATCACTGTCACTGAGACACCAAATACTTAAGAATCCTCCTCAAGGTCGAGCGCAGGGGGAGGTGCAGCACCTGTGGTGTCTGTGTCACGCTGCGTGAGCCTTCCCAGATAAGAGATCAATGCAGGTGTGGCATGTAACAAAGATTTTTAAAATTATTTTTATGTTTTAAAAAGGAAAATATAAACTATTTCACATGAGAAACTCATCTCTGACTGAAAATTGTGTTTCATGTATATACTCTTTGTCTTCAAAGCTGCTGTGAAGGAGTATTTTTGGTTCAGGTCTAACCTGCACCTTCCTGCCTGATGGGTGCCCAAGCTCATCTGTCCATGATTTCTGTAGACAGGCTTGCAAGGTCAGTTACAGATTTCGTGTATGATGGTGTGTTGCTGCTTGCTGTAGCAGCTGTGCTCGTCTCAGCCCGAGTGCCTGCTGTGCCTTCAGAAGTGCTGCTGCTGCGGTTCTCCCATCAGCTGCTCTTGCTGTTACAGGGAACGCGGAAGGCTCAGGCTGGGTACTGATAAATTTCTGAAGGGATGCCTGTGGTCTTATGCCATGTGCGGAGTTATTAAAGGTGGGCTAATCATCTCAAGAAGAAGACACAGTGAGGTGATTCTAATGGTATCTTTCCTTTCTTCAGTTGCTGTGGCTGTTCACCTGCCTTACTCAAAGGCAGGTTGTGCTAGTGGTGTAGCCAGACAGCAGGAAAGGAGGAAGTGGTTAGGAGGATTAAGCCAAGCTGAGTGGCAGCAGAAAGTCCTTTAGGACAAGGGCCTGGTTACGGAGTCCGTCAGGACGGGACAGCTGCAGGTAAGCCAGCGCCAGGGTAGGTGCGTGTGTTGGTGTAGTTGGTGGCAACAGGTACTGAGGGAAAGCTGTTGGGAACCGGTGCCAGCCCTGAGAGCTGCTGCAAGTTCAGTGTGGGCCATTGGGCAAATAGCAGCCGATCCTACAGCAGGCTCTTCCGTGGTCTTTAGTCTCCCTAAACTCGTTCTTTGAACAGCACTTCCTGCTTATTTAGGGACAGAAAATGGCCCAGAGCGTTGTTCCCCGGGGTGTGTAGCTCATAGCTCTCCCGTTGCCATGAGCCTGCAGCTGCTGAGTTTGCAGGGCAAGAGGCGATCCCATTCCTTGGGCGGGACGTTGTCCTCCTGCTCTGGGCACGCGGTGCTGGCTTCGTCGCTTGAGCCGAGTGTGCAGCGCCTAGCTTAATGCCACAGCAGTGCTGAGGCCAGAACAGTGTTGACAGTAAGAGGTTAAGCTTAAAAAACCCCCTCCAAACAGGCAGTGTTGGAAAGGAGGTGCTGGGCTAGATGGACCTTTGCTCTGATGTGATGCAGCTGCTCTCGCTGTTACTGTACAGGTATTAAATACCCACCTCTGCTGCAGCTGGCCAGTATGAGCACAGCAAAAGGAAGGAGAGAGTCAGAAATCTCATCCGTGTGGGTAACAGTGACAGGGGAGAGCCCTGCACCTGGACAGTTGTGCTGGGACAAGCTCTTCAGAGGGCTCTTCTGCAGGGCTGGATGAGGCTGGAGTGCAAGGATGAGGCAAGAAGTGGGAAACATCAGATGAACTAAGGATCTTTTAGATAAGGTCAAACTCTTGCACAAAGACTGCTTTTGCATTATTTGCAAGGGAATGACTACATCATCCACAGGACTAATTTAGATTTTATTCTGATATTTCTCAAATATAAAAAGTCAAAATTCTTACATCAATCTTTAAAGAAAATCCATGCAAGCAGGTCAAAATGTTTACAACTTAATTTGCCCCCCTCCAAAACCCCCCCAGTTTTCACTTCAACAACCCATGTTGGTAAGTAAACCAAGTATTTGCCTCTCCATTTTTTTTCACAGCACATTGCTAACAGACTGATGCTAGGCTAAGTCAGGGGTGCGATAAGCACCAAAATAAGATTTTTCACTTTAACAGCCTCTCTGCAATACCTCAGTATTTCTTGCAGTGTTTAAAAGCACACCCATTTCACTTAATTCTAGCTCCATGTGATTTTAAACTTTAAGGCTATTATTTCTATTTGATACCACCACAATCTAAGTCATGATAATCTCAAAATCTAACAGCCAGGAAAAGCAGCAGCACAAACCAGAGTTTTTGAAAATTGCAGATGTCAACCTGTCTCTTCCCTTTCTCCTCTGGAGAACCAAATCTGGATATAGTTCAGAATTTATGGCATGAGAAAAATACCAAAACCGCTCCCTATGAAATAGGTTTGGCCCATCTAAATAGAGGTGCATGTAAAAAAGAAAATGCTTCTGCATTTAAATTGATAGGTAGTAGAAAAAACTTTAGCCTTTGTAATCTGATTTTTACACAAACCCTTTCAGTCAAAGTTTAGTGTCAGATTCCATTAAGACTGAAGCCAGACCCCTGCCTGCTTACTACAGTTGCTTCCTGTAGCATAACTGAAGTGTTTTTAATTTACAATTCACAGAACATTTATCTTTGAAAGGGAGTAGAAGTCAAACTAAGCAATAGAGCTTCACTCTGAAGGTTGCATAGAGACTGAAGAGATTTATACAACTGCTGTTTAAAAAAAAAAAAAAAAAAAAAACCAAACCAAACCTGTCTGGCACTGCTGAACAGCTCAAATGTGTGTGACCAAAAAAATAACCAAAATATTTATAGGCAATCAACTCTCAGTTTGTTAGCAACAGTAATACTGTACATTTTTACATTATTATCAAATACATAATTCAAAAGTTACAAAATAAGATCATGCATTACCACTAAATCTCATACAAGCTTGGATTGGTTTCATTCCAAGTATCTGAAATGGAGACAGAAGCATTTTTATGAATAAGAACTCAAACCGTGGATTCTTGTTTTAGCTTTCACAGATTCTATAGAATGTTGTTACAAGAAAGCCTGTACAAGTTTGCTCTATTTAAAGTGTCAAAATGACTACTGAACAAAAAAGTGAGCTTTAAAGGAATCAAAAAAGTGAGCTAAATCATTCACTCTTTCAAAGGCAGCTTTAGAGCCAGCGAGGTACCCTACACACTGTGGGTATGGTTTTAACAAAGATTAGATGTTCTTCAACGTGCTCAACTCCACCTTCTATTTTGCCTGGCAAAACAGTGCTTTGATAGACCGTTGGGTTTGAAGAAGTGAGCTGAGCAAAGGGTATCCCAGTCTGGATTAGGTTCAGGGTTCAGCATGCATACACACGCCTGCACTACTGAAACACCAACGCTCCTTCCCCTGCACCTCACCTCATGGCCGAAAGGAAGGAGAAGCTGTTGGCAAGACGTGCACCTGAACAGCATTGCGTGTTCTTTCCTGTTCTGGAAGTGACCTGGAACAGGAGATAGGGATGGAAAAGCAGCATCCTACCCCGTCTTCAGCTTTGTGGCTCCTGCCTCTTGTCAGTAGTATTTATGCCTCTTCAAAGAGAGCAGCATTAAGAGATCAGATCATCTGTCTCCCTACTTTCAATGCATTTACATATGGCACAAGATTGGTTTTCTAAGGAGTAACTTGTGGCAACAACATTTTTTTCCTAAAAAAGTGTAACAGCACAAAAAAGTTTAATTTATAGCAGCATTTTACACAATTTGTGTTAAAAAAGTAGAAGTTAACCATTTGTGTATTGAGTAACAAAAGGTTTAAATTACATTTATTTTCCATTTTACACTCACTATTTACTAGTTGGACTATTTACAAAGGTTCAAATGTTGTGTAAGAGAATGAGCTTTACCCAGAATAAACTTCACACATGAGGTAGTGGTCTACCTCAACCTCTGTTTTGGCTGTCTATAGAGGAGGTACAGTTGAGTTTATATCCTAGAAAAAATTCAGAATTAGGATGTTCATATGAATTAGATTGTGTTACTGTAGAAGAAACCATACATACACACACACACACACACACACACAGAGCGCGCATAATCCTATGGTAGAAACATTAAGACTGACAGTGGATTTAGTTTTCATCTTTTTGGCTGAAAAAGAGAAAATAATTAAAAACGGGGAAGTTATCAGCTGTACCTCATTTATTCCAGCTAAGTTTTATCAAGAGGACAGCTTTTAATTGAAGAAATGAAAGCAATTGATGTTAAAACAGTAAAACTGAAGTATTTAAAAATTAACTTAAAATTGGGACTTTCAGCACACTTTCTGAATAAAACAAAGGAATATTATTTCTCCATTAGTCGAAGGAAGTATCAACCCCCCTGTCTGCCAGCCCAGGAGGTATCACTACTCGCTCCTGCCAGACTAGACACCCCAACACCTGCTTGCTGACAGACACCTCTGTACCCCCCTTGGTGCCCCTTGGGCAACTCTTTACAAGTGACAACAGATTGCAGGGACGTTACCTAAGACGCTTCTCGTTGAAGACTGGAAGATTTTGGCACCTGCAGTGCAATTATGCCATGAACAAAACATATCAAAATGCTAAAAGGAAAAAAAGTGGGGGAAGAGGGATCTACAATGCTTTTCATTCTGACAAGTCTCCTGACAGTTCATCAGCAGACCAAGTAATGAAACAGAAGTTACTGTTCTTTCTCTAGTTATACATTACGTGAAGATTGCATAGGACAAGGCAACCTTTTGGATAACTGAGGCAAGCAGTGCTTAGTGTCGGTATCCTTTGCTCTCGCCAGGCTGAATGTGGTTTAGTGCTTTATTGTGGTCACACTTACGCATCTCTGCCTTCAACACACCCATTTACCCAAAGAGTGGCATCTTAAGATCTTAGCGCTTCATCCGTGGATACCAAGTAAGAGTTTAGTATAAGACTATTTGCTCAAGCTTTTTTCTAAGCAAGTACTCTTGTGGAACTACTGACTAAAACTGACAAGTCTTAAATAAGCTGAACACCGCTGAGATGCATATTTTATTTTAGCAGATATGGAAATTTATATACTCAAGTCTCCTTGTTTGTTTTTTTTTTGTTTGTTTTTAAAAAAAAATGGCCTATTAAGGCATCTTAAAAAAATCCATATATGGCTTTGGTTTGCTGAAATACTATTTTACATTGTTAAAAAGGAAAAACATGTTCAAATAAATTTGACATTATGACACATTCACATATTTCACTTAAAATTGACAGTTATACAGATGCCTACATGTGATCACAGATGTCTCTCCTTGTGATGACATGAATAAAAAGGTAATCCAAATGTTTATCTCACAGTAGAGGGTAACCCAGAAGTCTGTGCAGAAGTGACATATAAGGAGTTATTATCTGGAAGAGGGGGAACCACAGAGTTTCCATTGGTGGGTGAACAGCTCAGTTTCAGTTTTTCCAAGTACTCCGCATGAACAGGCTTGTGACACTGAAGGACCTTGATTGCATCTTCTACTTTAAACCATTCTCTTTTTCTTCCTGAATGAGTATAATCCACAAAGAAAAAGAGAGTTACAAATTTGTACCAGCACCATTTGTTGCCATCTGATCATTCACTTTTTCTCATTTCTTTTACTTTACGAGTTCAAGTTGTCAGGCAAAAGATACAGAGTGAAAAGACACTGAAAGAGCTGATGAACACAAGAGATTCACTCAAGCTTAGTGAAATGAAATTCATAATAAAGCCTTTTGGATAACTCTTGAAGCAGATACTGGGCAGAAGATCCTACGACTGTTCATATGCTCCAAAAGCCATACCTAGGCCTTACAGAAAAGGATATTATTATGTAAATGACTTAATGCTGCCTTCCTACATTGGCACGCCTAGCAGAAGCCCCACCTGAAGAACGAACATGCGTGCGTGCGTGCAGTTACAGAGGAATGGCTTGGCCTGGTTTAGAAAGCAGCGTTCCGTGCTCAAAAACGTATCCACGTATGGAGTTACTCAGGTTAGCCCTAAGTTTTCAAAAATAATACACCTTATACCAGAGATATTTTTAAGGTCCAAGACTTACCTTAGTAAGACAGTCCTAAGACCATCTTTCTTATACAAGTCAGTCCTTTAAAATTAGAGGTCTCTGAAAATACTTATAGACAAGGTCAACGATAGTATTGTTAAATGTGGGTGCAATTAAGAGTGTGCACTCCCTACAACAAATGGTATCGGAAACAAAAAATTCTCTCTACACCTGAACTATTGAGCAGCTTTGAAGCTACCCTTACAAGTTACATGCCATTTGCTGAGAGGTTAATAGTGCGAAGTTTGTGAATGTTAACGCACCTAAAGCACCACCTCCTAAAAAGGGCAGAGCATAACCAGTTAAAGTAGGATGTCATTTGTCATAGCAATTCTTAGTTAACTCAGATTTCAGCTGGACAAACACACTGCAGTAAACTAGTTTACTTTTTTTTTTTTTTTTAATTAAGGACAAGAGCCATTTAGTATGTTTATTTAATTCAATTCATGTAGAAGATCCATATGACATTATGAAGTATGTTAGTCTAACTAACTGTGTGACATTGGTATCTCTATGACATAGATTATATATAGGAATAGATACCTCTTAAGGTCAGCACTGTCCCTACTGAAAAATAAGGCGAAGGTGAAAGTAAATACTAGTGATTTTTTTTTTTTTTCTTCCTCCTAGGAGAATCAAGGGAAACTTTCCTGAGGTTTGTTTTCTTCAAAGACATTTTCAAAAATATCCAAGAGTATCAGACAGTATAAAACTTTCTACTTTTTAAGGGAAAAAAAATGGTATAATATTTAGCCTAAAACCAAATTAAGAGCTGTATCAGCAAATAATGAATTTTATTCCATCTTAATGCTTAGAATACTAATTAATATAAGAGTAACACAGCATGTTGGAAGCAACCCTAGTTATACGTGTACAAAAGCATCAAAACCCAACATCACAACTTCCGGTAATTTCAGTTTATAGAACAGAGTTAGTTAGTATTTCCCCATGAATTATATCAATTGCTTCAGAAAATGAAAAAGGTTTTGCATAATACATTTTAAGCATGTCACATGAAGACAGAGAATGAGTTTACCTATGTTAACTGAATCCTCCCAGTCTTCCAGTATTTCTGTCACGGTAAGAACATAAACATATGTCCTATGCTTCCGATCCTGGTTCTGCTTGAATATTAGAAATAGACATTTTAATTCTCAGCAAAAAAATAACTTGCAGCATTACCACAACTATAAGATTAGAAAGTACTTACCTCTGAAGGATACTTGCCAGCATAGCCTGGCTTTTATTTTCACTAAATAAACATCTCTACTGAGTAGGCCCAAAAGGATGGGAAAACTGAAGTTTTATTTGAAACAACAGCTATCCTATTTCATTAGGCTAAAAAGGGAAAAAAACCCCATGAACAAAACAAAAAACCAACAAACCACAACCCAAGCAAATTTGAAGATCATGAAGCTGGGACCAAACTACATTCCTGGTCATCCAGTTTAGTATTAGTAGTTGTGCACAAGTACTGCCCCTTACTTATCTTTTACATATGTTTTAAGTTACCAGAGTAGTGCATTTGCTAAAACTTCCTACAACTCATGTTCCTAGATGAAATGTTATTCAAAAAAACCTTTGCAAGCTGGAAGCACTGTATCACGTGGCCAGATCATCTATGCAGTGCTGGCTATAAAGTTTCACTCAGTAAGTAAGGCAAATTAAGTAGACTTATGTTTGCAGTCATGACAAATGCAAAAATCACGACCATCTGTTCACTCGACAGGTTTGCCATGTTACCAGCACTAACCACCTAGTCAGAAAGCACACGCTTTTTGAGCAAGGCAGGTCAAACAGGGAGACGGACAGAGGTAGCCTGCTCGGCGCAGGGCCGCTGTGCCACAGCCAGTCCATGCAAGGTCTGCACAGACACTACTCCCTGCTAGCTCCAACCCAGGCTAGCAGCACGCTCTTAAGGGTGCTGCCCCACTAACCAAACCATACCGGCCCTTGGAAAAGAACTGAGCTCCTAGAAAACCCAGGGCCATCTATGATTACACCTATATTAAGAAGCAAGAGATGTTATGCCCTCACTCCCCTTACAGATGGTTTTATCCCTGGGCCAGTAATCACTCCTACTTAACTCTGATTCACCACAAGCTTAGCATAGTTTTAAACTGTTGCGCTTTACTAGGAAATAAAAATACTCCAAGACAGTTGCTTCTCAATATCACTAATTAAAGGGAGTAAATACATGTATTAAAATAATCTGGCTGTAGTTCCAGAATGCAAGGACTAGGCTGCAATATAATTTCCATTTTCTCTTTACTGCTGTCTGCAGGTCACAACGTGTGGGCCCCTCAACGGTACTAACAGCTGTTTGTGGGTCCGTGTGGCAAAACTGAATCACAGCCTCGGTTTAAGCTAGCAGTAACCTAGAAAATTGCCACTCAACATGTATTTTATCTCCTCTGGTCTAGATGGTGGTAGAGGGCTTCAGAAGAACAGACAGCTAAATTACCAAAGAATCCTCATCCCTTGCAGTCCCGTTTTAAGGCAACGACAGGTATCCTGTCGTTTTTTGGACTGAGCTGGAAAATATGGAATACTTCTGCAGACTAATCAGCAGAGTTAAAAACAGACAAGTTTTTACTGCATAGGACCATCCAGGTTTATTCAGAAACCCCAAAGAAATCAGAAAAGGAGTACAGGTATAGTGAATGCTACTAATTACAAACAGGAACTTCTCCAATTTTGTCATGGTTTCCATATGTCACAATGGAAACACCTTTAGCAGTGTATCAAGTAGTCATACGTGACCAAGTAATATTTCACACAGGAATCCCCTATCACGAATACACTCCCTCTGAAAGTTGCTTTTATAATTAAACTGTGAAGATTCATACCTAACTACCAACCGAAGGGACTTCCACTCTCACCCATCATAGAGCGCAACGCAATAATGTTGGATGTATGATAATCTGAAGACTCACACCTACTTTTCTACAGCCTACTCCTGAGCAGGAGGGGGCAATGCCAACTAGTTATATCTAGTATGCATCGACGTGCTGACAGGAGTTCAGAGTCTGATGTTTACATTAAAAAAATACAAATTTTGAATTATGTAGTATTGCTAAAGGTTAGACTTATCTGTAATCCAAAGCATTAGGTTTTTTAGTGAAACAAAGCCATAATGACATACGTCATGTACAGACCTCTCAATTTAGGTGTGTGAAAGTTGACAATTTATTTCAGCAAAATCTAATTAGAAAGGAAAAGTCAAAAAAATACTGCCAAAAAGAGGCATGTGTGACATTTCAGAAATCCTAGATCTATTAATGTTCATGTCACTTTTTTTTTTTTTTTTTAAAGCCTTCTAGATGTTGTCTCAAGTAATAATTTGATCTTTCCAGGAAAGTTCTAAGTACTTTGAAATCTTCCTATTCAAACCTTCATGTATCATGTAACAACTAAAAGGAAACACCTGTCTGATGTAGCATTTCCAGTAGCATTGCAAAATTCAAGGCAGGTAATACTTAATTCTGATTCTGTTGTGTTGATGTTAACTTTCTGTAGTTCATCAGCTCCCACAAAAAAAAGAACATTGTTTTTAAAAGGAAAAGAAATAGCTCACCTCAAATATCCCAAGCAATCTGCCTAGCTTCCCCTTTACTCCAGCCTACAAAACAAACAAGAAAAGGTGTTAACATGTGCTTTTTAGTTTAAAAAAAACCCCAAAATATCAGTACCAGCCTCCTACATCAGCATAAGTTAATTACTCCTCCTTATTAGGGTTATTTAAGGAAATGTTTTAACATCGGTTTTAGTTAGACAGTGCTGCATTGCTGGAGTTTCTAGTTTCAGAGTACTTAGAGCATTAGAACACAAAAGCTTGTGCTAATGAGTCGATCAAAAATGTATAAATCTTTCAAGTTTTCCATCCAGAACAAAATACTGTTCTACTTACCGTGTTCTTTGTGTACTGTATTTTATTAAAGATAGAAATGATATCCAATACTGAAATAATCCAGGGAAGTAGATACGTAGTATAGTCAAGTAGTGTAGTAATAAATCTAGAGAAGGAATCATTAAAACTCCATTGATATTTTACACGGAAACTTGAGTCCAAGTCTTTAAAATACAATAAGAAATTAAACTGTAGGTTACTGGTTGGATCTTGCAGTATAATGACTTAATGTACGCTGCTTTTCGTATGAAAGTGTAGCTTTTGGCATGTACGCTTAAACCCAAATCTATATCCCCAATTCTTTACGAACAGTTTTGAATTCTTTTTCTAGTTAGTTATGTTAGAAAAGGCTTTAAATTTAGAGTTTTACTCCAACTTTTTAAAACAACCTGTATGTGTATCAGCCTGTGCTTATTAACTTTTATCAATACATTTAAGATGGTCTTTATGTTCAAAGACTCTAGGGCTTGTTTTTCCAGAACTAATATATAATGCCTCTTCCAACAGAAGTAGTTTATGATCATCCATTTATTCTAAACAAATCTGAGTCCATATGCCTGAGACATAAAAGCATATGTAGTCTGCTGGTAGACAAAGCCATATTTAGATTTTTTTTTTGTCTTGTTGTATAACTGATATTTAAAATAGGGCTTCTTAGTGCTAAGATGACATTTTCCAGCCTTCAGTCTTTGTTTCCAGCTTTAACCACAGCAAGTTACTGAGGTCTTAGGTCTATATATAATGCATCATATGGATCTTAATTACATTTTAATAAGTAACTCTGACAGACAACTGGGCAGGCTTTAGCAATAAGTCTAATCAAGATCTTACAAGTAAATGTTTTCTATGACTTTCTTTTTAAAGAAAGCAGATGGGCTGGTGTTATATATTAAGCAGTTTTGATGCAGGAAGTCTGATCGCATCCCCTGCATCTCAACAAGCATTTCGCTTACCTAGAACAAGAACCAGCCTAAAGTTAATGCAAAACTACATACAATATTCTTCTGCTCCTCTGCTGGAATGCCAGAGATACCCGACAGAGCTCCTGAAGCTGAAATACATAACCAGACCTGCCAGGTAAGTGATTAGGCAGCACATTCATTATGAAAGCAACAGACCCTTATTTTGGTGCGGAAGGGTCAGCTGTGCCACAACAGGCACCAAAGACCACTTGTGCTTTACACTGGGTAATGAGAAAGCACATTTATTAGCCTAAAAGAGCACATGCTGAAGAAATGTTTAAGTTTTACCAATCAGTCCTAATTTGTTCAACATTACAGGTTGTTGTAGGGTTTGGGGGGTGTGTGTTTGTTGTTGGTTTGGAGGTTTTGTTTGTTTGTTTGTTTTAAAAAAGAGAAGCAGAACCTAAAAGGCTATAAACTTGGGCTCCTGTCCCCAATTTTTGCCCTTCTTCTCACAGCAGTGTCTAGGAATAACTGTATCCTTTCAGATTTCTACTTTGTGGCAAACTGAACAACTAAAAAGCTATTTTCCATCATCCTATTCCATCAAAAGTAACAACATGAATCTGTGGGATTAGTATTTTTTTAACATTTCAGGTGTCCAAGCATGCAGTTTAGTTGTGCAAGTTTTGTAATTTCTTCATTTCTTCCCTAAAGTTGCAGCAAAGAACAAGATTGTTTAATTATCCTTAAAGATATGGCTTAACAGCACAACAGAGAGCCCAGTACAGACTCTGCAGGTTTCTCAAACATTAAGAAAAGCTTTTCCAAGTACCAAATAACTGCTCTAAAGGGGACCATGCTCTACCAGAGGAGAAAAAAACCTACTCCCTCTCATTCCAAGCCCAAAGAACTGCCCGTCCCCCCAACCCAAAAACTCTCAGGATTTTACAAGTCTCTAAAAAGCCCTAGCCAAGGCCTTATTTACATTACAAAGATTTTTTTTAAGACAGGTCTATGGCAACAGGACTGTTAGAAACTCACCATCAAGAGAGGCAGGAGGGCTTCTCTGAACTGCTAAGTGGGATTCTGACAATTAGCTGATAACCAACACACCCCACAAACACCATGACCAGGTAAGTTTCCCAATACTGAATAGCTTTCATAGAGAGGTTTTTTCAACTTATTAATACACCATAGTTGCAATGTGAATTTATCTTCAATGTTACTTTAAGACAAATTTACTTAACAGCTTCTGTCTTCTCCCTCCAAGCATATCAGTGGTTTAAACAAATACTCTTAGCTGAGTAATTCTGAATGAAACAACCAGAAGCATTCCATTACGTTAAGCATAAAAATTCCCCAAAGCTTAAACGAAGCTTTTGTGCAACCAGATGTTGCTGTGTAAATGTGATTACTGTCACTATGTCTAGTTACTCTCAAGGCACAGATACGTGCTTCCAAAATATAGCATCATTCCTGCAGAGAGCAGCGTCTTTTGAAAATCTCTATACCCAAAAGAATAAGAAGGAAGTTAATTAGTCTCATAATTTTTTGCAGAGTAATATATTCAACTGAATCATCTTAGTTTAAAAAGTACCGCCAAATTGACAGTGATTTTTTAAAGTGTTTTTGCTGACAAAAATATTTCCTCCAAGTTCTTATCTTAATATAGTTCCTTCAAAATGTGTCAAAATTAAGTGCTAGAGGACCAAGAAATGCTTCAGCTTTTTCCCCAGAAAGTCAAATAAAGTTCCCACTTTCCCAATTGTAAGCTTCTAATCCAATACACTGGTTAAAGTCTAGACTTAGAACCATTTTGTCTCTAATGAAAATACCTTTCTTCCTTTGGCATTTATGTACCCATGGCTGTTTAAAATATGGTTCTTTAAGTAAACAGAATCCTGTAGGCTACCATAAGCATGTAAGACAGTCTAAACTTTGCGAGAAAAGCCTGAAAAAAGCAGCATCTCTTTTGACAGACAAGCTGTTGAATTGTGATACCCCCCCCAATGATTCCCTAAAGTCTATGAGTACTACGTAGATAAGGTCTCAAATCTGAATTGAAGCATATATTTTAATATTAGTCTAAATCCCAATGCAAGAGTGAACGCTGTCCACTTCATCCCATAACCTTTCTGGCCTGGAGGCCATTCACTGGTGGCAGCTCTAGACCTACTGCAGTCTCAGATGCACAGTCAGACTTGCCTTTTGTTTCCTGTAGATGGAGCAAGAGTCATACTACAGTTTAGTTTTCAGTGCAGAAAGTTGCTTAAAATCTGAAAGATTTAAGTTATTTTTAACTGTGGGATCTGTTGGATAGTACTTTAATGGCTACGTGCCTGAAGGCACAGTGCAAGGCTATTCTTGCCCTAAACCCTCATAAACCCCAAAGAGTTTTACTGTACCTGCCACAATCTTTCAGCTGAAAGAGTTCTTGGTTTTGTTTTTTGCCTCTTTTTAAGTATCTGCCTAGGCTGTAACACCCAATAATTTTTCAAATATTAGATTCCTCTATTTCATGTGAGAGGTCTTAAATAATATTACTGCCATTTTCACTGCTGCAGCAGATTAACCTTCGGATCAGCCTTTTCTTCTCAGAAGCTATACTCACACAGGTCTAGGAGGAATTGCGTATTTTTTGGTAGACGTTTTAATATACTACTAATTACAAACCAAGAGTCTCATTTTTTGTGGGATGGAGGAAGAAAAGAGAGTGTGAGGGTGCTCCTTCCATTTAAGAGGCTGGGCACCAGCAGCTTGTCACCCTTATTGTGTTGTATTTCTCTTTGAACACCCCATTCGCAAACAGTTCTTATTTCCATCTTTCACACTATCCAATTAAAGACTATGCTCCAAATTCATTAAAAGAGCAGCTCCTCATTTAGATGAGGTTTAATACCTTTCTGGGATTGCTTTATACTGTAACTTCATTTTGAAATTCTACTTTGAGATTTGTAAAAAACTTACTGTACCTAAGGAACTTGACAGGTGTCCTGGTTTCAGCCAGCAGGGAGCTAGTTTTGTTTTTAGCAGCTCCTGTGTTTTAGATTTCATGTGTGAAAAACTGTGATAGTACACTGATGTTGTTGTTTGTTGCTGCTGAATGATCAAGGACGTTTTGGAGTTTCCCAAGTTTTGCTGATGTGCAAGTGCAAAAACCTGCGAGGGGCATGGCCAGAATAGTTGATCTAAACTGGCCAAAGAGAGTATTCCGTACCATAGACGGCATGGCCAGTGTAACTGGGGGTCAGCCATTACCCCCTTCTCTTTCTGATTCTCTTTCTGATCCTTGCTCGGTTCGTGTTTTGTTCATGTTCCCTCCTTGTTACCTTCTTTGTTTTTATCTCTCATTTGGACCTGTTTGTTCAGCTGTCTGTTCCCTCGCGCTGTCTCTGGAACTTGCTGTTCTGGGATGGCTGCAGGGGAATATCCCTGCTCCCTGACTGCTGCTCGGGACAGGCTGTATCGGTCCTCGGGTGGTGAGAAATTGTGCATCGTTAGTTTTATATATTCTATTACCTCTATGTATTATTAATATATTTTTATCTTTTCCTTTGCTGTCCTGGTAAAGTGTTTTTATCTCAACTCGTGAGCATGCTCTCTCTCTCTCTCTTTCCAATCGTCTCCCTCACTGCACCAGGGAGGGTGAGGGTGAGTGAGCGGCTGTGTGGTCCAGTTACCATTTGGGGTTAATCCACGACACAGGTAATCATAATTACTGTAACCTGTGAAACAGCAGACAAACTTAAATGAAATTCATACTAAACATTTAGTAGAGGTAAAACCCCAAATCACTAACATGAGCAGAACTTAAAGATAAGAAAACTATGTGGAGTCATGCACACAGGCAGGCTATGGAACAACTGCAGTGCATATAGATTTCATAGAATAGTTTAGGTTGGAGGAGGCGTTTAAGATCAAGTCCAACCGTTAACCTAGGACTGCCAAGTAAGTGTAATTTGTTTACGAAGTCCTCTGTTTGGGTTTTAAAAAAAGGATTTTAAATACACAACTGTTGGTGGAAAAGTGAGGGATATTTAAAGCCAGTGGGCTACCACACAGTGACATAGTAACATCCCAACAATTAAGAAATGACATTATAACTCCCACTATTAATTTCTCCATTTTCACAAATTAATGGAAACTGATGCTTAGTTTGTGCATGACCCCATACTGAAGAAACAGTTCAAACCAGTGCCACAGTGTGCCTCCTCTGAAGTTTATTCATTCACAAAACTTTTAACAGTTCACTGTACTGTAACCAGCTTGCCAGGTGACATTGACCTTAGTATAAAAATAGAAAGAACATCCATCTCTAGAAAGGTTAGTATGAGTTTCCATGGCTCAAGTCAAAACCCTGAATACCACTCTGGCTTTTCTTTAAAAATGGTGCTTTTCTGTGCAGTCTCATGGCAGCACACGAGATTCAGCCTGTAGCTTAAGAAAGAATATTTTACTTTAAGGCATGAGCTTTTAATGCTCATCAGCTACACAAGCTATCAAACTCTGGAAACTCTGAAGCTGTAGAACAAGTGTCACCAAATGATTTTTCCTTACTAGAGCCCCTAGCCTTTGAAAAAATCTTTATCCATTTGCAAGCACAGCTCAGAGCTGAACATAGAGCTGGCAGTTTGTCTCTTACACCAGAACACCATCAAAAAAAGCGTAGCCATGATAGTAAAAGTGAATAAAAAATGGGTTAACTTCTGAGCAAAATGATCCTACTAGCACCACTCAAGAGCTTTAGATCTGCTGGGTTCTTTACCTTTAGAAACAGTTTATCTCCTGGTGTATAAACACTGATGATGCTGGCATTTTCCCGGTCATTTACAGCATGCAGCTCTTCTGTCATGAAGCCTCTTAATGAAATTTTGATAACAACACGTATATTCTAAGCAGCTAGAAAGCAGCTTAACATATGATACACTGAAAGATAATCAAAGCATTTGCCTAAACCCCATGTTAACGTGTAGCTGGTTTTAAGATTCACTTTGTGTGATAGCACCTGAAGAAAACATGATCAAAAGAGAGCTCTGTATGAGTGAAGGAGGCCGTCCTTTGTCTTCAGGATTCAAAACAGCCTAGGATTGCTGGCTACTGCAATTTTTGACCAAAACCACCATGATGTATGGCAAAAGCTTTTGCTTTGTCCTGAGAAATAAATGAGGGCAAGAACAAAACTGAACCATGTAAGGACTGCTTCACATCGCAACGGCAGGTACTCCTATTTTTTCACTGATTTGCCTTTTGTTGTTGTTTGTTTGCCTGCTGGTGTGAAAGCATCTCCAAAGGGGAAAAGATCATTCAGAAGTAACTAACATTTTGGTATCTGTATGAACCAGAAAAGTTCAGTGTCTGGACAGTGTGCACACTCTGGGCTTTTACATTAACAGAGAAATTCCTACTAAGTTTATACTATAAAGAGGTATCATCCAGTAATATTCTATGCCCAGTCAGGTACCCCAGCTTGACCTTCCCCAGCACTCAGGCCCATGCACTGCGCCGCTGCAGGAATTTGCAAGCAGAGCTCCAGCACAGCCAGGACTTGGAAGTGTTCCTCTCAATATTCTCAGGGCAGAACCATGTGTAGTAGAAAACTACTTACCAGCCCCCAGGCCAGAACTCTCGCTGCTATACTACTTTGCTACGAAGTCAGCCTAACATCTTTGTGAGCAGCAGCACTGCATTCCCCGCAAGCTGAAAAGCCAGACCACTCAGGCAGCTTTCAGTAGTTGGTCAAACCCCCACAGCAACATTGTTGACATACTAATTGCAGATAGGTCCCTTCAAGATGATTCATTCTTTGCCACCAAAGAAAAACACCCAAACATATGACTACAGTTCTGTCAGCTCTAGTTTGACACAGAGATGAGATTTTACTATCCCTCAGCTTGGACTGTGCCTTAAGTCAGACCTATGATTAAAACTACCAGTGTTCACAAGAACACTAAACCAGTGGTCCTGTACTGCTTAATCCCACCCATCAACTTGTGACAGTGGAAGTGCCAGGACTTTCCTCAGAGGTGGTTGCTACTGCCTAGAAGCCCACATTTTTGCTCCTTTCAAATGGACTGCCTTGTGGCTGCCTCCTTTACTTTTACAAATGAGCATTTTTCTGACTATACCTTGTGCAGCTTGAAATTACCACCCCCGCAAAACTGGACAGACAGAAAGTCTGGATTAAGTTTGCATCAGTGAGGCTTATTTATGCTGAACCTTGCTGCACAAAGGCTGCTAAGAGTACTGAATACTCAACTAGGCTGTACCGGGGAGGAGGGTCACGAATCGCAGTTGCCAGAAGACTGCATTCTGACATCAAAGAGCAAGCAGCATTTGGTGCAAGTTGCATCTACATCAAGTTCTCAAGCCCCTACAACCCAGCAGACCGGGTCTCAAGGGTAAGCAAGCTAAACCACTAGATAGCGCAGCTAATAAAAAGATCATTATACATACTAATTAGCAACAACGTTAGTGTGTTTTGTGAACAGTAGTAGTCAAACTGGGATGGGAAAACTGTTTAAGACCAGCAAAAATCCTGTAGCTCGCTCACTTGCCATGATGCATTCACTTTCTGCAAAACCTTATCTATTTAAGAAGTATGAGGTAAAGAAATAAGATTTGAACTGTGGTCACTTATGCATTACATGATTTCCAGCTAAACCAAGTGACTGATTTTTCTTGCACTTTTATTTGGCTTACAGTCTTGGCTGGTAGATATTCAAGTAACATTTAACATTTTTAACAGTTTGCCTAGGAAAAAATAAATAGCAAGTTAAAGAACAGAATTTTGAATTTGAAATTTGAGTACCATCCTAAAGTGAGAAACTGGTTAATTCATCAAGACTTAAAGCTCTGTTTTGCCTAGGGCAGGGGCAGAGATAGAACACCAGACTACACCTGTGGTGCTTTCTTTATAGATAAACAGCCTTAGATGTACTTAACCAGGTCTTTTTTCTCAACAGCTCAGATGCATCAGTTTCTTGTCAGTTTAGTCTGGAATCTCCTCAAAGGTCTGTTTATTTCTTTTTGGTATGTAGCTACACATTAATGGTTAGTTCACCTTCAATCTGTTCTAGAAGAGCTGAGAGTCAAACATTTTCTGCACAAACACAGAAATGTTACACTACTATAATGTGTCATTGGGCATAAAGTCACAGTTCCACTTCCAGTAAGTGTTTTTAAAGGCAAACAGAAATTTAGCTATGAAAACGTGCTGTGAAGCAAACTCATTAGGTCACCTCACCATACCATACCCTGATTCTAACACACAACTGCAGTTCTTTGAATTTCACAACCATGGAAGTTTCCGTCAAATCCTGCATAAAGGAGGTAGAGATCCCTCTTTCTTCTTGATTCTCATCTGAAGATAGCAGCAACAGAAAGAAGCTGGATTTTTGTTTTGTTTTTGTTACCTCTTCATACACCTCTCTGACAGCTGCTCCCCCTGGCTCTTCTTCTGGTTCCATTCCTCCACCTGGTACAATCCACTGATCTGGGTATCGGCTACTGCTTACCAACAGCACCTATAAATAATTGCAAATGACTGTTAAATATAACTCACAGGTCAGGAATCTTGGTACTATCTATTATTAATATCCAGTCTTCTTAACACAACTAAGTCAAGACAATATCACTGTAATCTCCTTGTACAAACACATTCTTCAGATGCTTAGATACAATGTGAAAAATACACAAACACAGTATGCGCAGGAATGAAGATCTACAACAAAAATCTAACAACAATATTCTTCAATACTGAGTAAGTCTTAGGGTCATATAGACAGCAAAGCATGAAGACATTTTCATAACACAGAAGTTAAACTAATTATTCTGAAATGGCATATTTTGGCTAAAAAAAAAAAGGGACTTTGAAAATATTTCTGATTTTTAGTCTTAGACAAGCTTCTTTTCTGTAACTGAAGTCTTCTGTTAACATGGCATGCTCACAATATTGCATAACTAAGTTATAAGGAGAGTACTTCATTGGCCCTTGTCCAACTGGTTTCTTCTAACATTTCTGCAAGAGGAAAAACTGCAACACGTTGAATTTTAAATTATTTCTAAATTTAATAACAATTTTTTTCAAAGACACTTTAATTTCACTTATTTTGTCTCTGTAACCTGGTCACATCATTGATATATATCAATTTAAAAATCACTGTCTGTAAGACCCATCCTTCATAAGATTCAGAGCTGCAAAGATTTTAGCCGCCTGTCCAACAAGTTAGGATGCCTCATATCTAGAGTAATTTTGAATCATAGAATCATAGAAAGGTCTGGGTGGGAAGGGACCCCAAGGATCACAGAGTTCCACCCCCCCTGCCACAGGCAGGGACACCAACCTCCCGGCCTGGACCTACACGAGGGTGCCCAGGGCCCCGTCCAACCTGGCCTTGAACACCTCCAGGCATGGGGCATCCACCACCTCTCTGGGCAGCCTGTTCCAGCACCTCACCACTCTCTCTGTAAAAAACTTCCCCCCAATATCTAATTTAAACCTTCCCTCCTTCAGCTTCAATCCATTCCCCCTTGTCCTGTTATTGTCTACCCTTTTAAAAAGTTGGTTCCCCTCCTGTTTGTACGCTCCCTTCAGGTACTGGAAGGCTGCAATGAGGTCCCCCCGCAGCCTTCTCTTCTCTAGGCTGAACAAGCCCAGCTCCCTCAGCCTCTCTTCGTAGGGGAGGTGCTCCAGCCCTCTCATCATCTTCGTGGCCTCCTCTGAACCCTCTCCAACAGTTCTGCATCTCTGCAATTTGCAGGAGAAGGTGATGAACCCAAGACCTTGATTTAGGACCACATGGAAATAAACAGTTTAACTTGTGTTTAAGACACATCCTGATTAGTAAGACATAATCATCTGTGAAGTAACACACTTCATTTTCTAGGCAATACTTAAATAAACCCTACTCTGAAGTCAAAGGACAACTGTAGGGAGCAAAGGGACAGGGTCAGTGCCCAAATCTTTAAAAGCAATTAAAAGACTAGCACCAAAACCCTCAGTCTAAAGGTTAAAGTATTGACTGAAGTGACAGCCCAGTCCTCACCAACTACCTTTACGGTCTTTAAACTCATCTCCTGTTGGATTACATAGGAAAACAATTCCCTGATGAGGGCAACAGGGAAATGCTTATCACTTACGCTCCGTCCCTTTGGCACTCGCGCTCACAGAAATACAGTGCAGGTTCACCTACAGAAACTGGGGAGTGTAATTAAGCTGCCCGCATACCTTTGTGAATGCAACAACGCGTGTACATACTGAGGTGCACCTCAAAGAACCTTAACTGACAGATATTTTCTTGTTGTAGTGGTCATTTTCTTTGCAGTCAAGATTTGTCCTACTCTGAAGGATACTCCACCGTACTAATTTCCCCCCTTTTTTTCCTACACTAAATAAGGAACATAACAGGGACCTCATTTTGTACAGAATCATTCTTAGCATCTGATCTAAATGTTTGCAATTTTGGTCAACTCAAACATTTTATTCAGCTATCTGAAAACCAACAAATAGCCAAGCAAAGGCAACAAGGTTAGACACAAATGTGTCCCAACTTGATCTTTAGAACCAAAGGGGTTTGCTTCCCAACACCTTTTGATATTAACAGAAGATTCCCACAGATGGAACACGACTCTACTAAATGTAGTTTTAGAAAGTTTTTGAACATGTAGGTGGAGCATCTATATCGCTACAAAGAACCACCATGTTGTCAGTGCTTAAAGATCAGTTGTAAAAATCAAGTTATGAATTCACTTGTGGGATCCCAGACATACGCATTACACATTATTTTCTGCTGAGGAAACGAGCACTCACTGCAGTCATGTGGAAGCTAGCAACAGTGATGAACAAAAGGATGATTATATCACATTAAATCATTCCCAGCTTAGTAGAATGGTTTTAATCAGCATTCATTGTTTAGTTAAGGCTAAACATAAAATTCTTTATTACTACTAAGGGATAAATCAGGTTGCTGGTTCTGAGAATGTAGCATAATGCCAGGATTTTTTTTATGCTTTTATAGATAGTTGACTACCACTAGCCTGATCAATAGTCTATTGAGCTGAGTTTGTACATCTGTTAGTTTAAAATTACCCTTTTAAAAAGCAGAAACAAATACATCTAGCCAGTAGTCAACATTAAAATACATCAACTCTGGTAGACAGGCTTTACAGCTAGACATACAATAAACTCCCAAGTATTACAGCGTGGGAGTTCATTTTGGTTACTCTCCAAGTCTCCCCTAACCCTGGAACTGAAGCATCTCCTCAAGCATCTTTCCCTCTATGCTTTCTTCTCCTGTGATCCCATTGACTATGCTAAGGTACATCCCTGGGACCTTCAGCTGCACAATTTTTTACTCCCAGTAACATTAACATTTGAAGCCAGTAGGGCATGAGACATCCATCCTAGGGTATGCCAGCAAAAACTTACTGGGTGGTAATGAATTTCTACAAAATACGAGAAGTCATAGCCAGCGATTATAAGATTGCATGGTAAGGCTGGTAAGCACTCCAGACAGATTCTTTCCGTTATGGTAGCAAGCAACTGTGCACTCACTTCCATATTGTGGGTTTTGACGTTTTTAATTCCATGTAGTGAATGTAGTTTTCAGGTATTTCCATCTGTAAGTGGCCAGCAGACACATCCCACAGTACCTGAATGACTAGGCCTTAAACATATAGATTGCTTACAAATGAAGACACCAAAAAAGCTGTGGTTGGTTGACAATACACCCATGTGCCAAAAGAGGTGCAAAATCAACAGCAAACAGACAGCAATTTATCTTCCCTTAATATAAGACAACCAAAACAAGAAAATAGAGATCTAGGTCACTCGGACTTCCAGTCTTTTCTGAGGAGGTTCACGTTCACACAGATTGCAGTAGTCTATTGAAAAACAAGACTGCAGACTCTCACACCCCTACATTTTTTCTGGGCTATGCACACCAAATTTTACATCATATCCTCATTAGGCTCAGAAGAAAACAACAGAAGTACTTCCTATGCAGAGAAATCTGTATCCCATATCTCTGAATGGGGAGAAAGGAATGAGATTTCTTGTGTTGTATTACTTGCTAGTGTTCACAGCCTCTCCCGTGTCTCTGAAAAAGCCTTACTCTTGATGACTTGTTCAAAAGATTTCCAAAGTGCAGAGTAATGCTATCAAATCTGCTCACCTAGTTGTACCGTTAAGTTTATCTTACTCCAAAGACTAAGGTAAAGCTATTATTTTCCATAATACTGCCAAGTGAGGAAGGAAAGCTGCAAATTTCAGCTAAGAATAGAAAAGAAAAAAATTCTTCTACTAAGTCTTACTAGCCAAGTTTTTACCTTGTTTTCAAGTCCAGGAATAGCAACGACCTTTGAGTGCAGTGAGGAAGAGAAACTGCTAGCCAGCCTACTTTTAATAAGCACCTATCGATATGCTTAACCAAGATACGGTTAACCAAAAACCCAAAGGTAATTACAGGGCATGTGGCATCATGGGACTCGCTCACTATAAATGCTAAGCCTGCAGACAAACAACTGACATTTTCTAGAGAAAGGTGCCAAAGTTTTGGCCTGTTTAGCGTTCTCAAGTCAACAGAAACTTGTGAAACAGTTAGCAGCCATATATTCCAGAAGACTAAAATGGCAACAGCTCAGAGTAATACTAATTACAACCAAAAGCTATTCCTCCTCCTATTTTTTTGTTCATATCAAGCACTCAAAGAGGTAGAAAATTACTTTAAGATTATACAAAATATCATTGCTTTCTTCTTTAATTGTGGGGCATAACAGCTTACAAAGCCAATTGTATTAAAAATCAATTACATTTTAAAAACAAAGTTAAGGTTGAAACTTGCTAGACAGAGCAAACCCCGACAGCTGGATTCTTTTGACTACAGTTATCCCCAACTTGAAGTAATGAAGAAACAGCAGCAGAAGCCACTAGAAACCAACTGCAAGATTGGAATTTTTCCATTGCAGATGTATTAAAGGGAAAACAAACTTAGAGTTGAAAAGGTACCACTCCAGTACCACAGAAATTATTTGTCATTTGACGTCTTTGTAAGCTTGCTCCTCCCAGCCTAACCACATCTATTCCTCTCTTCCCCACTGCACACCCCATTTTCTCCCTTCTCATCACCCCCACTAATCCACTATGTCCAACTTGCCGTTTGAATTACCTAATGGCGATAGTTAAGTTTGTCATTTTTTCTAGCAAAACTGACAGTTAAAAGGAACAACTTTCAAGAGAAAGGGAATCAACCCCTCGCCCCCAGCAGACCACCGAGCACATGTGGCTCAGTTGCAAAGAACACCACGTTGCTCAGGTGTATGATGGAACACTGCGCAGATAAGGAAAGAAGGCAGGTGCATGGAAGACAAAGGATTTGGCTCCCAAGCTCTATGAAGGTGAGTACACGCAAACAATTTCAGAAGCTTTAAACTGGTCAGAGTATAGGAAAGATCGTAAGGGCAGCAAGAGGTACCTCTCAGGTACAAAACACTCAAAAAGCTGTTAGAGGGAACAGAGGAACTGTAGATTCTCACAGGCATCAGAAATATTAAGGGCGGGGGGGAGGGGGGGAAATCCAACCCCATTCTGAGGAAAAAAACAAAACAGGACCCACCTTGATGGATGTTAATATAACCTAACTTAGCACACTCAATACAGAAACTTCAGCCTGCATGGTTGGGTCTGCCAAAGTAACAAACACCTGGAAGAATCCTAAAGATGGTTTAATCCAAATGCAGCCAAAAGCATCAGTCAAGCCCTATGACCTATTTAAAAAATGCCATAAGCAGATGCTCAGGGAAGAATACAAACAAGAAATACTTTACTATTCCCTAACACTTCCAACCTCCAATTGTTTTCAGCTCAGGAGCTTCCTTAAAAGTACTGGGAATGCTACTTTGAATGCTACAACACAGAAACATCATCGAGGAGCACAGAAAAGCATCTCTTACAAACCCTGGATCATATTTGCAGGATTCACTATATGAATTTTTAAGCAAAAGCACTCATCTCAAATTAGAGAGAATATGTCAACCTGCTACTGTAGTTAGAGATTTCCTTTATCTAACACTTTTTGCTATTTTAAGAATCACTGCCTCATTTCAGTAGTTCTGAAACATTTTCTTGGTTCCCCTATAGGTTGCCGTGGTATCCTTGTCCTAGAATGCCATTGTCTCTTTTTGGACTCCAGAAAACTGAAAAATGCAATAGAGCTTTACAACTTGCCACAGCAATGGCACACAGGTAGCATTTAGGAAGGAACATACTTTTGCCTTCCTGAAAATATTCTCAGTAGAGTGATTCTTACAGTCCTCATTCGTTACTGCCATCATTTTCAAAATTACTTCTTTTTTAACTCAGAGATGTCATGCACACAAAATTATTGTAGAGTAGCAAACCACCTTAGGATCAGACTTGGCAGCATCTTAAAAGCTAAAGTCAAGGCTGCAACATCTTTATTTTCTCCCTTACACTGGCACAACGAGTTCAGGAAGCTGATATGGCTGAAGACTAGCCTGTATGATTAAAACTTAGTTTTCAGCCTGCACACGCTCGGCACTGATCAGTATGCAGCCATACAAGGGTCAGCACCACACAAACTGGGGCAGAATTCAATGACTGCAGTATCCAATTTCAAATCAGCCTAAGCCATTTCAAGAGCCTCTAGCAAAGTACTTTACAGACAACAGACTGAAAACCAGTCCTCAGCTATGATGGAGGTTAAAAAGAAGATTTAGTCTCAATGAACAGGAACTGGCAGAGGAGCAGAGAAACAGCATAACAACTTAGCAGCAGATCAATCCTAATGCTCATTAACTTGAGCGCAGCATCTTGAAAGCAACACCGAAAACTGCATCTGTCTATACAATATATTGAAATATCCTCCCAACTTTACATAAAGATTGCTTTTCAAAGCGACAACACAGTGCTTGGACATCAATCAGTGCAACTTTACTGTCATTCTGAAGATGAATGATAGAGAAATATATGCATATATTTTCATAATACTTCTAAATCAGATCTGCAAATGATTTTTCCTTTGAGGTCTTCCGATTTTAAGGCTACGTGGCAATAGGGAGAAAGTCAGTCTTTTTCAGAAGTTTTGCTTTAACTTGCAATTAAAATTCTATTACTCTATAAATTTTATTTCACATGAAAATTCACACATTTGGCTAGCACATTATAGTGATTCAGAATTTGAGTACTTTCTTCTGGACTATTTAAAGTACTTTGTTCTGTTCTTCGGCTAAAGCATTCATATCAGGAACACACAGCACAGTAGCACTGTGGTACGTCAGTCAGAACACGTTTCCTCACGTCAACAAACACTCAAATCACCTGTAACATTAGATCTCCCCTAAATTTGGTATGCTTTGGAGAATCAGATGTGACAGGTCTCATGGTGCGATGAAGAGTGTGGATCTTGCACCCAGACATATGGTAAAAGGAGATTCCTGGCTGCAAAAAACCCTGCGATCAATCAAGAAATCCCCCACAAGTGTCTATAAAAGAAGTTTTACTTCTCACGCTGGGTCAGTTCCCTAATCCACTTTACAGCACGTTCTTCTTCCCTTATTCTTGCCAATACAGACCAGGGGAGAAAACACATAAGGTAGTAGGGGAAGAGGTAAAACTCATATTGCTGTCCATTTCTTTGTAATGTGAAACCACAGCCTAATCTTGAGCAAGAGAACTGGGCTTTACTGGTTACTCAGCAACATAATCTGTTTGACTAAGGGATCAGCTTCCAAACACTTGTCAGAAACAAGAGCTCCAAGTCTTTGCAAACCTTTCAGCTGCAGGTAAAGACATGACAAGGTTACTTCTCGACAAGTACAAGTTACTTTTTAGCCCTTTTTGTCTTTCAGATACTTGGAAAAAAACCCATACATCTTTGAAGACAAAATTTGGTTTAAAATAGTTATATTTATAGGACTGGCTCCACTGAAGTGCTTAAACACAAAGTCAGATTGTAGTGCTTCATGAAAGCAGTGGCTGGCCAAAGCCAAACACATCTTTCTTCAAGTTGGAGTAACTGGTGAAAGATGTCTAATTAAAATAAGCTTTTTAAGTGTTCTACAAACAAGGCTGGAAAAAAAATACGCATCAGCCTGTGGGCTGTGAACTCGCCTATCTTGCAGTCGCTGAGGGGAGCTGCTGCGGAGCCGT
>KL286001.1:0-23201 GCA_000699545.1 Podiceps cristatus
ATATATATATATATTTATGGAGGGTAGAACTACTATCATAGAGGACAAGAAAAGCCAGTGAGCTTTACATTCATAGCCTTAATGCAAATTAGAGAAAAGTGGAATCCAGCAGCAGTCTGTGTAACATTTTGGGCTTGGGTTCTGTCCAGTCTGTACTAGAAACTGTGCCACAACGTTTGCATTTTGAAAGTGATGGAGATGTATATGGAAATCAATTTCAGGAAAAATATTATCTGTCAGACTTCATTCTCCAAGTGACTGCATATAATGGGAGCAAAGAAAAGAAATAACATCCCATATCTAAACCATCAGTAAATGCTTTGGAGTTTCTAAAGCATGCTTATTTCCTGCTAGTAATATAGGTAGCTAACACATATGCTTTAGTCAGTATGTGTACATCTCCTGCATGTCAGAGTATTAAATTTAAAAGTCATTAACTATCAGTGTGAGTGTGGGGAAATGTCCCTGCCAACCTGTGTCAGCTGCCTACAGGCACACAGAGCTAGTGAAGAGCGGCTGAGGAAAAAGCAGCCCGCAGCTGTTAGTCTTATAGTCAAGGTCAGTGAATTGTCATTGATTCTTCATCAGCATCAGCCACAAGAATCTTTCCCTTGCAGTGTATTAACAGTAAGAATAACAGCTATCTTTTGCTCTGATAGCCTCAAAATGTCTCTGGGGATCTGGCAAAGATGGAATTTCCAATTACTGAAGATGCAGGTGCAGAGAGCAATAATCTAGTTAATTCCAGAAGACAAAAAACCCTAACAAAGAAGTGAGCAAGCCCATACCATGTAAAGAAATAAAATCTGATTTCTGATAATTCTGTTGATAAGGGTGATAAGGATTTTGCCTTGTTTATTCTTTTTACTGTCTTGGTAGCTCACTTTAGTCCTGACGGTCCCTTGTGCTTTAGAAAGCCAGTATATGCTAGATCTGAAGGTCAGCTATCCCAGCTTGAAATGTGGGCAGCTGAAAGAAATCAGCATTTAGTATTCCCTGTTTCACACTACAGCTGTTGTTCAGATGCAGCTGATGAAAATGTATTTCTTGCTTTCTTCTCTGCCAATGGTTAACTTCTCCAGCTGTGTCTGGGTTGGCAGGGTCTTAATTGAAGATGGGAGGAGGAGGTCGGTGCCTTCTCAGTGAGACAGCGTGCTTTTTCCCTGGTTCTGTGAGCAGCAAGGGCGACCTGCCAAGCACCATCTCCTTGTTGCAGCTTTGCTGTCGCGTTCTCCTGGTGCTACTGACAAGGTGAGTTTATGGGAGCAAAGCTGGGTAGCCTGTACTGATGGAGCATCATTGATATGAGGTTGTAAATGAACAAGAATGGGCAAATTCATCCAGTCAAAACAGTCTTTTAGGCTTAGCCTTCTATTTAATGTTGTCACTCAACCTGGTTTATGGACTTGAATTTGACGTATGTACAGTAAAGAAAGCTTAGAGCTATGAACTGGCCTTTAAGAAATACTTGTTGGTGTATTCCTGAAAACAGATGATGATCTGCTATTTCAGTTTATATCTCATCCTGAATATTTTGGTGTGCAGTTTTTATCCTCTAGATGTTTTTAAGCTCTTAACTGTTTAGTGTAAGCAATGCTACACAATATTTGGTTTATCTTCACAGACCCTGGGAAGGGACAGCAGATTTGAATGCTAAGGTATGCATCTGAAACATGGAATTTGAATTGTTTTTTGATTGAAAGTGAGTAAGTGGCAGCTGGAATCTTAAGTACAGGTTGCCATTTGTCTGTAAGGGAAAGACTGTCTCTGAAGTACAAACAGAATATTTTAAAGTACTGCTTTCTGGTAAAATATGTGCTTCCCGTCTAATTCAATTAGTGTAAAAATTTAAGTGGTAGAAAATCCATTTAACAGCATTAATAGGAAACAAATGACAAATTTCAGTTGCATTTTTAAATTAAAATAAAACTTCTAGTGAATGTGTTAAATAGAAATTAATGATAATTACACAGTTTGAAACTTAGCCTGCCAATAGGGGAAATCTTTCAGCATTAGTATTGAATATGATAAAAGATCATACCTTTTTACAAGTTGAAAGGGAATGGAGGTGGAGGGGGAAAAACCTTAATTGTACATGCAGTTTAGAACTGCGTCACAAGAAATGGCCATCTCTCCTTGTTGCCTAGAGGATTTTCAGTAAGGGAGATCAAAGTATTGCTCACTCTGGTCCTTGTCTTTGGAAAGCCACAAGAGCCAGCTTTCACATAAATACTGAAGAGCAGCGTAGCAGGCAAAGGAGCTTCTCAGCAGATGAACTGTAAGAGCAGCTCCTTCCATTTTGTGTAAATGCTAAGTCTCGCTTGACTTTGTGGACCTTGCTCAAAGCTCTACGTTTCACTGATCAAAGTCAGAGACTTGATGTGAAAACAGCAAGTACTGTCCAGACCACTATGTGTGCGTGTGTTTGTTCCCCCACCCCCCTCCAAAGCACTTGCTATTAGTCTAGGAAGCAAAAAATGCTCTTGAGATGGCCGTGTGCTACTGGATAAACCCTCACCTGTGTAGGAGCAGTGCTTTGAAATACTGAGTTGCCTGAAACCTATTATAAACTGTAAGGGAGAAATTAATCAAATACAATTACGCAGATGTCACAAGAAATGTAGGGGGTTGATAGAGAAAGCATGTTTCTCAGGAATTTCAGTGGAAACTCAATATGCTGGAGAAAATTACAGAGGATTTTCTTGAAATTAGTAGTGATGTTTGCCAGTACTGAAAGCATCTACCAGAAAAGCTTTCTGTTATTGGCTGTTGAATAAGTTTTTTTTGAGGGTGGTGAATACAGAAAACACCAAAAAAATAAAGGGTGCTATCCTCCCCCCAAAACCCCCCCAAACAAACCCCAAAACAATCCAACCAACCAAAACACTACAAAACCAAAAAAACACAACCAACCCCCCCAAAACCAAACCAAACCCCCCAACCAACCAATGAAAAAAAAATAAAGAAACCCCAAACACCACCCCCCCACCTCCCCAAAAAGAAACCCCACATCCCCCAAAACCCAGAAATCACACCTTAAACAGTTCATGGGAATGCAGTGGAACAGAAGGATGTCGAGTACATCTTACACGAAGATTTTTAAAAAGACAGATGACACGTTATTCTGCAAAAGCAGTCAGCTGTCCTGAGACAGTAACGTGCTTTGGAGCAGTCCCTGTAAAAGGTTTCCAGTAGGTCTTGCTGAACTTTGTCTAAAAAAGTCCAAAGTAGAGAAGAAATAGTGGCCCTATTATTCAAGTGTCTGGCTGGAGCCACCTTGTACCCCCCTTCGAATAATTTCTGTGCGCGGCGTGCAGCTTGTGCCCACCCGCGCTGCAGGTGCGGCGGAGCAGCTGCCTCGCACTGAGCTGGGTGAGTCGTGGCCTGCTTGTTCTTGCCGGCCCGTTGTCATTGTCCAGAGTGGGGGCTTGCCCTTATTTCCTTTTCCTTGGTGGCTTTTGGCTTTGCATAAGCTCACTAAAGTAAGGTACTGCTCACTGGAGTTTTGCACGCGTCGTGCAAACTAGAAACAGATTTTGGGTTAGCCACGTGTTCCTGGCATAAGGATATTTCCTGTTTCTTGAAACGCTTAGTTGAAGGAAAAGAAGCCTCTGTATAACATACCCTTCTATTTATGACAAGTGCATTTTTTCCCTTTCTGCTCATTCTTAACCTCCATTCACTGAACATAGTCTCTCAAGTTTTAAACTGAAAATGCACCTCTTAACCCTATAACAAATCGAGTTTCAGATGAAGCAGGAAGAGTTTTGTCCTCTCTGATGTGAGTAGCAGAATCTCATGTTTGTTTTCTACGTGAGAAGACCAGCTGTGACCTGGCATTGCAACAGGCAAAGCAATCTTAACTGGTCACAGAGTGAGCTGCCATAGTGGTGTCTGCTTAGTGTGGAAAGTAAAATGAAAGCCCCCAAACTGCTTTGAGCCTTTTTAATGGGTTTTCCGGGAAATTTCTCAAGTATACGAATGTAAGCAGGCGCTTGCAACTGAAGCAGTGAGATTTCTGGAATACAGGGATGGGTATTGAAGGATATGTCTTAACTTACACATACAGTAGAAAGTTCTTCCATTTTTAATACCTGTTTTTAAGTCACTGCTGCAAATTTCAGCAACTTACTCATAGAAACACTTTTTTTTTTTTTTTTACTACAATAACATCTGTCAGTGCTATTAAAGGTGTAATATGCTTTGGTCAGTAGATACCCATGGGAATTTTGTACAGGAGATGAGTGTGATAAGGCTAAGTTTATTTGAAACCAGGGTGTTTCTGCTGCCTTTATTCTGTTGCTTGGGAAAGGTTCTCAAATTCTCAGGACTGAATTTATGTCCTTGGCCTGAGATGAATAGCCATAAGGTCAGCCACTGAGGTGTTCAACTTGGAGCAGATCGAATTCCAACTTTAATCCCCTTTTCTGCTTATTTCAGACCAAAAATGTATGCTTCGATTTTCAGTAACTGTTGTTTTGTTTTGTTCCTTTCAAAAACTTTGGAGGCCTTGCGCTTGACCCAGTAGGAGTCTTAAAAATTTTCACAAGAAGAAAAAAGGTTTCTCCTCCAGCATTAGCTGTCACGTTAGTTACAGGAGTGTCACTAAACACTGTGCAAATTACGGATTCTGTGCCAAAATCGGGCAATTCTTGCTCAGTGCTTTGCCGCAGCTGATGCTGTTGGAAATTCAGTTGCTCCATTAAGAGGGTTTTTAGGTTTCAGTTCACGACAAGGAGTATTCAGTGTCTCTCTCAGTCAGCTTTGCATGTAGCAGTTGTATTGCTGTCTATGGCTGTACTGGTCTCTGAACTCGAGTGAATTTTCGAAACAGCTCTCAGGTGCAGTCTTTGTCCTTGCATTGCTGCTGTTCCTTCTCTTCAGGTCCAGCTCTGACCCCAAGCATCCCCCGGTTTTCCTTTGTCTCCGAATACATTGGCTGGTGAATAAACTGCCCCCCCCACCTCTCCCAGTGTTTATAGCATTCATAAAGGGCCAGCTGCACTGTTGATGCTCTCTGATGTGGTTCAGTGTCTCCATCCCATTTGACAACTTGGAAAATATCTGTTTAATTGGTTACCTCTCTACTCCCCCTGCCCCCAGCAGTTCTACTAGCAGCCTGACTAGACCTTCAGTTTAAACTAAAAGTTTGAAAACACGTTCCACAATCAACTTCTTTAGTGCATTTTGACATCCACTTGCCCCAAAACAAAAAAGCAAACAGGGGGCCTACATGCCATGCAAATCTGAGAGCGTGTCTATCTCCTTTCAGGCTTCAGAAGGCTGGTTCAGTGGCTGAAACTCTAAATTCCCCAGGTTGAGATGGCGTTATAGGTCGGAAATGTGAACTTTTCATGGTGTTTGAACTTGTGCATTCCCTGGTGACATTTTGCTGTTATAACCAAATTTGGAAAGTCAGGATGGTAAAGAAAAGATGATCCCACGTGGGTCTGCCTGCTTATGTGTCAGGCAGTACAGTCCCTGGTCCTCTTCCAAAGCCCTTTGGGAACAACAAATACATGTTTCCAGACTGCTGTATTTTTAATCAATCCAAACTGGCTAATTAGTTTCAGTAAATATTTTTATAATAGAAGAAGGCAAAAGCCCTCGTGGCATTGATTGAAAATGCTAGCACTATTGACCCATGTGTGCATTCAGAGCTAAAGCTCTCAAGTATGCTACCATGTGTTGTATAAACTGTGTGTATAATTAGACTTAGACAACAGCTGCTGCTAGATTGGAAAAGACAGGCGATCTAATAAGATGTAAACTAGCCAACAGCTTAATTTCAGTTCTTGGTGGCCAATGCATCTACTGAGTCCAAATGTTCAGAGAACTGCCCACACCTTTCAGTTTGTGAGACCAGGGAACTAACTTGTAATAGCCTGCTGGCTCTGAGGTTAAACCCTTAGTATGCCTGACTGCATTTTGTGGATGCGCAATACTTCCAGATGTAAGAAGCTGCTACATGGTACAAACCTGCTTTTCTGTGGTGGAGGGCTGCCCGCTCTGTAACTGTCTTGAGTCTTGCATTTGTTTTTATGTTCGCATTCCTCCTTTCCTCTCAATTTCTGTCTCTTGCCAATTGACAGGGTTTGGGGTGTAGAGGAGAGGGGAGATTTTCTCTTTCTGTTTTTCTCCTTTGCCTGCCAGATGAAAAGTGCGTTTCTGGTGGATGCTAATGAATGTATATTTAACAGGTTAATGAAGTTGTGTGGAGAGCAGTAAGGAGGGTGTCAGGCTGCTGCACGTTAAAAAAAATACACCTGATGTTATGTTGTGATGGCTGTCATTGATTATTATCTTACTGCTACCTTCTTGTCTGAAAGACTACTGGTCTAAATTGCTAATGATGCCAGTGGTTTTGTATTATCAACTCCAGTGCAGTGCCTTTTGTCATATTCAGTAGGACAGCAATGGTCTGCTCTAGATGTTTCTCTCTACTTTCCCTTGCTTAATAGCTGTTGTACCAGTAGAGTAAAGCAACTAACCTGAATACTGCTACACAGCATGTGTGAGGGTATAAGGTCAAATTCTATGGAAAGGAATCTTCAAATTCATCTCTAAGGAAATTTAATGCTTTCTCTTTCAAGCATATGTGCAGCCTTAACCATTATAAAATTAATTTATTTATATTTTTGGCACTCCATTAATTTGGGCAGGAGAGTCTACGTGATAAGTTTGTCTTGTCAAAGGGCAAACACTTGAGATAATGAATAGATAAGAATGTTGTGTTTTGGAGCCTGACTGATAAAATTCAGTGATATTTGATCAACTCATAACGTGGAGCTGCTGCGGGTAGCTCCTAGCTTAGCATATGCTATTGAGAGAATGTTTGAGATGTGTAAAAATTCACTTGGTGCTACGTTACCTTGCGTAGGCCATAGTTAGCATCCCTATTTAAAGAAATCCCGGGAGTTCTTGCTTATTTCCTTGCATATTACTAAGGGACTTCTTTAATATTGCTGTAGTAACTGAGGACTGATTCTAGCAAGAATTTTTAGCAGCATTTGTAGAAGTCCACCGATTTCAGTTCCATTCAGTTGGGCTGCATAAATACTCTTCTGTGTGATCTTAGGCTCATCACGTGAAAAATGACATGGATCCTGTGTAAGTTCAAATGCAGAGAAATGGTGAAGATGTGCTATGCAACATAAACACTGTGGACAAAAAACCTCCTTGCTCAGTGTCTCGGTTATTAGATCTTCTAGGTTGCCATGTGTTCCCTGACAAGCTGAGCCAGACATCTCAAATCCCTTGTACAGAACAATTTTATGAGCATGGCTATCACAGGTGGTGTTTGTGTTGGCAGCCTCAGAACAAGGGCCAGGGGTTGACTGGTAACAGAAGCAGCTAAATTAACTTCTAATGCTGGAGGGACATCCTTTTTAGCAGAACTGCAGTGCTGAAATTGAGCTAACAAAAGCTTTCTCTGTTACTGCTTGGGCTGTGGAATAAAACCCATTAAAAGCCTTCGTTGCCTGTGCAGCTACCCACAAAGATCTCCCGCTCTGAGTGAGTAATTGCAGGGTCTCCAAGAAAAAGCAATTGCTTTTAACTCTTGAATAATGACCACAAGCAATTAAAGAGTACTAAGGACTTTCATAGGCACAGGCATGTGTTTTGGAAGCCTGTTGACAGGAACTGAGCCTTAATGCAATGATCTGGTCATGCAGGTGGTAGAAAACAGCCACGAGGCTGTTATTTAAGTAATGATCTGATGCTTTAGTAAGCTACTATATGTACATTTGCTAGAATACAGTATGGATCTGACATGAATCTTGTATGATGGCTCAGGAGAGTAGACTTTCCTTACATAATCCGCAGGTTTTAGCTTTGTTTTAGGACTATTCGCCGCCCCCCTTTGCCTCTGTGTCTCTGTAATATGTGTTGCTTCAAACTTAAGATTTCCTTTCTTCCCGTCAGCAAAGGTGAAATGGCAGCTTTCCTTTGCTTTGGAGAGATGGCTGTTTCAGCCTTGAAAGAGTGCTGGGCACGTGAAGGACAGGGAGCAATGAAAAGTTTGCGTGCCTCAGTCTGAAAGGGTCGAATCATTGACAACCCGTGAATAAGACCTTAGTGTGATACATAAAGATTTTCTTTGAGTTCTTTTTGCTTTATTTGTATCTTTGTTCTCCTGTGTGTTTCAGTTATTTGCTAAGCAGAGTGGATGATAGGATGTTTTGAAATATAACTTCTTGTCTGACAAGATTAAGCAGACTTTGAGTAAGCTTGTTAGACTTCCTCAGTAAACCACTGAAAACAGGAACTCAAGACATTTGTGCTGAGATAACTACTAAAGAACTAATTTAAGCTAACCCCTTGCAGCATTTTGAAGCCAAAAGACTGATGAGCTAATTCAATGAATATATATAGATAAAAGAAGCCCAAAGTTCAACAGCAGACAACATGAAGAAGCCCATGGACAACCACCTGAGGATGAAAAGACCCTAACCCTAATTTTACAGTACATGCTTGGACAATGTAAATGAATACCGGGAACTCATCACCATAAGGCTGCCCTTTCCAAGAAATCTAATGAATATGTATGGTTTTTCTGTATATGAGCTGATGTTCTGAGCTGACCCAGCAGAGCACTTGTGGAGGAGCGATCCCTAGTGCTGCCCAGCGCTGTATTAAAGAATGCCTGCTTAATAACAAACTAGTCGTATTGAGTTTTCATACTCGGAACCAAGCCCAGCTGCACCTAGCCTCCTCTCTGAGAATGTGTTAGAAAGCAAGGGGGTTTGGATCTCCGAACTCTTGTTTCAGGTCCTAGGTCTGTTAATTAGTGTGTTTCTGTCCTTGTGCATAGAGGGCCACCACCTAGGCTGCCCACTTGGTCTTTGGTGAGAACCAACTCCTTTTTTACCTGTTTAATCAGAGCTTTAGTGTGCTAAAAATGCTTTTTAAAAAGCACAAGGACTTTAGCGGGGTGTGAGGGGGAGAAAGTTCACATCTTGAAAAAACATGGAAGTATTTAGATATATTTAAGCCCAATGCAGTTTTTTGTTTGCTTTGTTTTCCTCCTTTGCCTTTTCCTCACTCGAAGAGCAAATAATGCTCCCCATCTGAAGAAAAGGTTAAGTATTTGTGGGGAGAAAGTATGTTGTTAAAAACTTTGGTCTGTCATTCTTGGAAAAGTTACTATTTGCCACGTACTGCCTAGTGTTAAGGTTTCCTCTTTGGGATTAAAAGGGATACCTTTCCCATAGTGTACCAGCAATTACTGAAACACTATTTACGTTTTGCAAGCTTGAAGTGTATTATCAAATTATTTCTGTGTTGTGTTTTTCCTCGCATTTTTTTCTGCAAATGAATTGCGCTCAGACAACTTTATTGTAAAACCTTTCACTTCTAATACAGAATCAGTAACCACAGAGTGTCTGGGAGCAAACTTCACAGGTTCTCCTGATATGTTTTTCTTAGGTGCAGGATTACCTCTTCATCTGCATATTCTTAAATCCAACGTAATGATCTAGTCTCCTCTAAGTGAGACAGATGATGTGCTATATAAACCAAATTTTTTACGTGTTACAGAAATAATCCCTTTCAACAGGGGAAAGATTGCCTGGAGGAACTTTCTGAAATAACCTCATGAGAAATGCTAGCATGATTGGTATTAGTTACAACTCCTGTTAGCGCTTCTCTGAAAAGGATGAAGAAAAAAGGCAGTCAGAGATCAATCTGTTTTCATGATTCCTTACATAAATGTTTATGAGCAGAGATTGGCTGTGGGTAGAGCTTCGATGAGACATACAGTGGTGTGGGGAAAGGAGATGCAGCAATGTGAAGAGTATTGTCCTGTAGCCTTTTTCGCGCCTGTCTTATGAATGCCAGATCAGTCTCGTGAGCATCGAGCCTGCTTCATTTCCTTTGAATGAGAGTGTATCAAATTCCATACAGTACCAAAACTCTTCTCTCCCCTAATGCCTTGCCAAGAGTGCAAAGCTACACGAGGGTGAGGCTTAGCAAGATAAGTGTAATAGTGGACTCCTGAAGGTGTGTTCTTTGGTATGAGAATTCACAGATTAGTCTGGAAGAAGGCCAGTGTTAGATTTCATTCGCAGTCTAGGCCATGAAACATTTATGTTGCATTTAATTACCTTCAGATCAACAGAAGATCTTTTTCTTTCTGCTTCCTGGGTTTGATTGTTATTCCAGGTGTGTTTCTTCATTTTCTTTCTGTATTTATATAATGTCTTGTATATAACCAACACTATCTGGGAAAAAGTGCGAGTCACAGCTGAAAAATAAAACAGATAGAGCCTCTTTGTCAGATTTTTTGATGTACTGAAGTTTTTTGCTTTCAATTTTCTGGCCAATTGCCTCATTTTTGAATAGTTTAACCTGAGGTAGAGGGTACAGAAAAAAAAAATCTTCAATATTTTATAATGTGACAATAAGAAATGCATAAAATAAGTTACTATCCTCTGGCTCATACCAAGGCAAAGATAAAATCTAACATTTTAAATCAAGCTGTTCTCAGGCAGTTGCAGTCAAGGATTCACATATCTTGCCCCAAGGAGATGCTAGGGAGGAAATGGTGAGGTGTTTTCCTTAAAATAGTCTTCAAGTTCTAATAAAGCACTTGTTCCAATAAAAAGAGTAACTTCAGTAAACATCAGCACTATTACTGGCTCTTGTCAGTTGTGGAGCAGTCTTCAGTGGAAAGAGAAGGCCCACTCCTTTTCTCTTTTCTTCTGCAAGCAGGAGCTTTACCTTTAACGAGGCACTTGTGACTTTGGAAAGTGAAAACCCGGCCTTTACTCATGTGTGAAATCGGGATTTTAGGACCAGTGCTTTATGACCCTTTGGTTTAGCTGATGTTTCTCACAAGGCATGTGGATGTGTTTGTGATTGCAAGGAACAGATTACATCCAATTTCAAAAACAAACAAGTGTGCATGATGGCATTTGTTTTAACCTCTTTAGTGAAACAGCTAGTCTAGTAAACAAAGTGATTATTTTGGTGTCCCTTAGCAACGCTGGAAAGAAATAGCCAATTAACTGAGCGAGGAAAATGCATCTACTGCTCTGAATACACAAAAGGCTGATTTAATGTCTAAATCTGAGAATATTTAACATTGTGAGTAAAGCTAATTAAGCTATTAAGCTGAAATAAAGAAAAGACAAAGTAAAACCAAGATACCTGCTCTTGGCTTGCATTCGCAACACAGCTGTATTCTTGCACTTTTTTGATACTTGACTCATGCCAAGTACAGTAATATTTCTAATGAAATGTTTAATTAAACAGAAGGACAATCTGCTAGGTTAAATGGTTGCTGCTTTTCTTGGTATCCCAGAAGATGACAGCGTTGGGACTTCTCACGGTTATTTGTGTCAAAAAAATACCAATGTAATGTTCAGAATTCCTGTATATGTGAGCTGTTATTTGAATCCTGTTGGAGCAATTTTGTCCTAACTAGAGCAGTGTTGCGTATGGAGTCTGCGCTACAGATGTGTGTCTCTGTTTTTTCCATTGCCAGGAGCCCCGTTTGATTTGCTGCCTCCGCATATTTCTGGGTGACATGGGGTCTCTGTTACAAAACCAGCAGTACCAGTGCTGCTGTTAAGACACCAGGTTTCAGAAGTTAGAAGGGTTTCATTAAGGGAATGATATCCACTGTTTTTATAAAAAATCTTTTTTCCCAAATATCCCAATATTTCTCGAATACTTCCCTTCCTGAATATGTTTAAGTAGCAGACATGTAGTACAGCTCTCAAAAGCAGTGCATGGTAATTCAGTTGTGTGATGTTCTCTGTAATGGCAGCCATATGACCTGCAGCCAGTGCAGTGATCAACATCTGTATGTCTCCAGTCTGCTGCAGGGCTCCAGAAATGCAGGATGCTTTCCACATCCTTTTCTCTTACTTTAAAAGGCTTGAATTCAATTGTGTACCTAAGCAGGTATTCCTTCATAGGCTTTCAGGTTACCCTGTTGTCCAAAAGGAAGTATGACCATTGAAGAGAAGCGCAAGCTTGTGTACTTGACTTGGATAGAGTCTGCCAGAAAGTGTCCATTATTTAGTTGGGTTTAATTTGTTTTCTCCACTGTAAATGTCCACAGTGTGCTCCTGCTCCTCTCCCTCCCTGTCCCATTGCACTATGCTTTGGGAGAGGAGCAGAGCTGGGGAAGGAGGCGGCAGCAGGCAAGGGTGAAAGGCCCTTACATACTGGTCATGCTTGGCTTCCTCTAGCAATGTCTGTGTGTAAGGTCTGACAGCATCTGCAGGGCATGGATGATGGACTACACACACATTAATTTCCATCACCCCTGTCCTGCCATCTCTCTCCTGCTGGAATGGGAGTACTGGTGGAAGGACAAGAGGAGGTGGAGGCTGCCTGAATCTGGCATCCCAGTGAGAAAATGCTTTGTGGATTTAGTAGCTCAAATGTGCACTAGTCCAGTTGAGGTTTGTAGCTTGCAAAGTGTTGTTTGAGTTGGCAGCACTGAGAGGATGCAAACGGGGAATTTCAGAGAGAGGTTGAATGTATGCACGCAGAGCTGTGCTGTCTTTCTCAGATGAGGGGCTTGAATGTGGTGCTGTGGGAGTTTGGAGGCGAATGTGAGCATTTGACCTTGGGAGGGAGGGTGAAATGGTCAGGGGGCCTGTATGAGAAATTTTAGCTCTGTTGTGTAGGCTCAAAGAATGTAACCTGAGGTGGAGGGAAGAGCATGTTAAATAGTGGCTAGAGAACAGGACCAGGGTTTCACAGCAGGTGTGGGAAGGAAGAGCTGGACTTTCAGGACTTAAAGAGCTGGCAAGACTTTCATTAGCCTGTTAACCACCATTCTTCACATTCTCTCTGTTTTCTTTAGAGGATAATTATTTGCTTGCATTGTTCTGCCTGGCTCAGCTTGTGGGACACAGTGTGCATCTGCAAATGACATTAGCTTCAGTATTTGGCTTGTAGTGCTTTCTCATAAAAGACTTCAGCCACTATTGTTTTTAAATAGGCATTTCACATTACAGCTCATGAAGGTACCCTCTGTGGATGATACAGGGACAAAGGGGCTTTTTTACAGAATGCTCTCAAAGTCTCAGTTTGCAGACACTTAAATTAATGTTGGACAATAGAATAATAATGTTAAACAAACAAGACAGTAAAATGCCAAGGCATTTCTGAGATGTTAGAACAACACGTATGCTTCTCTCAGATCGATGGTAATGCCAGCAATAGCACAAATGGCTGCTGAAGAATGAAACCAGCTAAAGGGAAAAAAAAAATGCCTGTTATCCTGTGAACCGTGTCGAGTGGCTCCCCAGTATGTTGCAAACATTCAGGAAGAGCATAAAGTCTTTTTATGTAGGGTGGCTGTGAATAATAGCTACTGTGCAGAAAAGAATTGCTGCGCATCATGGAGTTCATTAATGTGTGTGTAGTCAGCAAGAAGGCTGAATGACAGATTTCTCTGTCAACTGCTTACACAGACGGCTGAGGATTCGGCCCCTGTGTGCCCAGCAGGAGTGAGGCAGCAGGGTCCTTCCCAAGAGGAAAGCTGTGATCGTCTGCTTTGAGATACACAATGGGTGTCAGGGCTGGGGGGAAGAGGGGAGAGAGGCGTCTGCAAGGTGTTAAGTACTAGGAGAAGGCCGCCTCACTTGACCCAAAAGGTGATGTTGCAGCAAGGTAGTGTTTGCTCTTCAGAAAGAGACTTACTAAGGGGTACAATTATCTGTGTGAAATTTTGGAAGCCCGCGTAAATTTTTCCTACGGGCACTGCTGATGTGCATATCTCAAACTGTCAAACTGTAGCAGTGTCACCAGGAGCAGGGTGCCATTATTGCTGGCCCTCTTCAGAGTGATATGTGAAAGAGAGAGGGACGGAAGGTTTCACGAAGGGATGCTGAGCTGTGGGTCTGGCTGGATTTTGGGCGGTGGTGGAGTTGAGCTGGGGAGGAGGCAAGCAGCTGTGGATTTTCTGACAATCTTCCCTAGGAGAAGAGCTAACATGTTAAAGACTGAAATGAAAGTATTCTATTTTAATGGAAGAGTGATGGAGATGAGTCTTTTGACTATCTGAAGTGTGAGACTGCTTTGAAGCTCCTAGTTCACATTACTTTCCAAATGAATCCAGTGTGTTTCATTGAGCTCTAAGAAACCCAGAAATTCTGGGATGAGCCATTTTAAGTGTAGAGCCTGGGAAAAAAGGTTGGAATTAACTTTTTAGAACAGACTCTGTGAGCCAGGCAGATAAGAAGGAAGCTTTGGGCTTTGGCCTTGGTGGTTTGCATAAAAGCAAAAGGAAAGCCTAAGCAGTGAAAGTTTTGGATAGGTACACGCATGCAAACTGCATCTGTGCATCTCTCACTTGTTCTGTTGGGGGTGAAAATATATGCCAAATCTAGGTGACAGTGTTGAGTGGACTTCAGAAGCAGGTCATTCGGTTAGCACCATTTCTTCTGTTATTGCAGGGTTTGTTTTCTTTCAGGTACCCCAGCTTTACTTCACCGTAGACTTCTGCTCGATCCCCTAATCGCTGTTGTAGCACCGGGTATCGGTGTATCTACTTCTTTTCTATCACGGGGTGCGGGGGGAAGGTAGGACTGGTGTTACGGGTGGTAACATCATCGTTATCTTAGCAAGTAGAGGCTTCTTTCCTCGTGACAAGTGCTATACTAGATCAGATCTGTCTCTGCTTTCAGGTAGAAGCAGAAAATATTTTAGGCTTTGTATCCAGCTTGATTGATGTCGCACTCAGTACTGTTGAACGCATGGTCTGTACACCATACAAAGAATATGCGGGTGCTGACAGGGGTTATGAACCTGAAGTCAAATGTGTAAAAGCAACCTGTACCTTTGTTATTGCAATGATCTCGTACCTGTGTGTCACTGAGTGGGGGTGTCACTTGGGAGCTTGTGAATATTGTAGCATTTGGGGAGTTAAATTTACTTTTTTCTGGAGACACAACAGATGTTCTGAAACTTTAATGACTCTAGGTACAGTTGATTTACTTAAACTTTGTTACACAAACTTTGCAAACCTGTATAAATACCTTACTCCATCTCTGCAAAAACAGCTGATTTTTTTTTTTTTTTTTTTTTTTTTTTTTTTGTGATGGTGACATTTTTTGCTTTTGCTGTCTTTTTGGTTTAAGACTATTTAGGTTGTAACAGTGGAAGCAGTGTTATTGAGAGATGCCTTAAATGCTGTTAGGAAAGTGGATCCTGGCTTTCTACTTTATTTAAAAAACAAACACAAACAAGAAAGCCAATAAAACACACTAAGGTTGATAATAGGCTGATACACAAAAATGATGACTCTAGACTCCTCATTGGCATAAATTGTTTGGAATACACCTTAATGTTTCCTGCCAAGAAGGGGCACTTGCAGCACTTCCGTGGGACTTGTGAATTTAGAAGGCAGCACTGGTATGGGTGCCTGGGCAAAATTTCATTGACATGAAAATGGAGTAAGATCTGAAAATGCTCTTCCTTTTTTTTTTAATTATGCTGGGCAATAGTAGTTAGAGCAGCAGGTGTGTGTGTGTGAAAAAAACAGATTCTGTAAAGGTTGTGATGAGTTCCCAAGCAGCAGCCTGTGTCAGGCAGAGTGTCTATTACGGCTGTTTTTCTCTGGATTTCTGCAAATGCCTTTCTGAAATCAGACAACCAGATGATCAAGCTCAGTCAACGTGGATTCATGAAGGGCAGGTCCTGCTTAACGAACGTGATCTCCTATGGCAAGGTGACCCACTTCGTGGATGAAGGAAAGGCTGTGGATGTTGTTTACCTGGACTTCAGGAACAAGTCCTATGAGGAGCGGCTGAGGGACTTGGGGTTGTTCAGTCTGGAGAAAAGGAGGCTGAGGGGAGACCTTATCACTCTCTACAACTGCCTGAAAGGAGGTTGTAGTGAGGTGGGTGTGGGTCTCTTCTCCCAAGTAACAGGTGAGAGGACATGAGGAAATAGCCTCAAGTTATGCCAGGGAGGTTTAGATTGAATATTAGGAAACATTTCTTCGCTGAAAGGGTTGTCAGGCGGGGGAACAGGCTTCCCAGGGAGGTGGTGGGGTCACCATCCCTGGAGGTATTTAACAGACGGGTAGATGAGGGGCGTAGGGACATGGTTTAGCAGTGGTCAGGCATGGTTGGACTTGATCTTAAAGGTCCTTTCCAAGGGATTCTATGATTCTATGAAAAATACAGTCATAGGAAGGGTGTGAGTTTGATTTAAGTGATGCAGAGATGCAAGTCAGGATGGGGGAATGTCAAAATAGATCCCTACAGCTGCCTCTGTATACCAGCACCAGGCGGGGAGACAATTTGCTGACAGCTAGAAGCAGCAGCTTTGGGTGCAGGTGACAAGAACTGGATGTGCATCAGGAATGTCAAGTGTAAGCTGTTATTTGCCTTGCTGGGGATGATTATTTCGACAGCTAATTTTCTTCAGCTGTGGGTTGGCCATCTCCTTCCTCTGAGTTGGGTGAGTAGTTCATGCAGCTGGTGTGCAATTTCTTTTAATGACAGGGTTCTCAGCATTTGTGTCACCTAGGACAGCCTAAAAACATACTGTGGGGCTACACAATGTTCAGGCCTGGGCATTCCTCTTCCTCTCTTCAAATGAGGTGTTACACAAGTGTGTGTACTTCCTTCTGAACTAGCTGGGTGATGCAGGAGGAATAACCGCTGGAAAAAGGCACGCTTAGGTTGGAAAAGACCCTTAAGATGGAGTCCAAGAGGTGAGTGTGAAGAGCGTTGTGCTTTGTGTGTGCCTGGGCTTGCCCTGAGCAGCACCAACTTGGACGCCATTGTCACTTTGTCACTTGGCTCTGGTGGCAAGTCCTGGTTTGCATCTTTCACTCCGATGCAAGGCATGCTCAGGGTGCCGTTGTGTTTCGAGGTAGCGTTACTCCAGATAACTGTCCTTTCACGTTCTCCCCACCCTTGTGTTTGTTCAGTGGACTGTAAGGACAAAGTGCCAAAATAAGCTTGGGGTGAGGTATTGGGAATGTTTGGAAAGACCAAAAGTAAGACTGGGGTCTTGGGGGAGAGAAGAGCAGGAGGCCTAGGGGCTATGGGGAGAAATTGAGGATCCCCAAAAGAAAAGCTTAGGTTTGTGGCTTTCAGATAGTTTCAGTTATACACAGTTGGTATATGGGTAATTTAATAAACACTTTTTAACTTAAAAATACTGCAAAATGTGAGTGAAAGCAGGTAAAGGTAACATTTTTAATAGGTTTTGAAAAGAAGATTCAGTTGTAGTTAATATTTTGAAGATACAGACTTCATTTTGTGGAGGGCTTGCATGCATTGAAAAAGAATTGGATGGAATTGATCATTATTTTAGTTTCATCTGTGAATTAAGTCCACAGTAGGATGCACGTTTCTGTGCACTGTGACACAGATTTTTGTTTAAGATAAATCCACAGTCTCTGTCAAGGACTTCAAGTAGTATGCTAGGACTGGCTTATTTGAGGTATAAGACCTCTTCAAAACTGCTAACTCCATATATAACTCCATATAACTCCAAACTGATAACTCCATATATATAACTGCATAACTCCATATATATAAAAGGTAAATTTAAATTAAGTCACCAGTGTTGTAATAGTTGGGACACTGATTTTTAACCTATGCTGAGATTGTCAGTGCAGAAGCAATTGCAAATACTAGGTGCTGTCATCAACATGATTGACAATTAAGTATCCCATTTATTTTTTTCCGCTGAATTTTATACTGAGTTCCAGGAATTGTCTTTTTTTTTTTTTTTTTTTGGTCTGCTCAAGACTTGCCTGTTAGTGGAAAATAGAGAAAACATTCCTTCAGAAGAAGAAATAAGATGTTTCTTGTACTCAGCTCTTGTATGCGCAAGCAACCCAACCAATCCTGTGAAAATGAGCAGAGAAATGAGATTTCCTGTTCACCCAAAAGAACTTGGTGAAACTACAAAGTCAGGTTTCTAAAATAAAAAAAATCTTTTAACTCCATGAGGTATATCTTGTAAAGGGACAAAGAGGGGGGTTGAGCTCCCTGTGGCTGCAGAGAACAGGAGCAGCGCGTCATACAAAGACTCCATGAGAACAGCATCTGCTCATTGCAGCCTGGCTCTTATTATCCAGGATCGCAATGGTGGAAATGCCCTTTTTAAACTTGCTTAACACACGGCTCTGAGTGCATTGAGAGCTTGGATGCGCTTTCTTGTCTTGCATAGAAGTCTTGATGCTGCCTTCAGTGGGTTTGTAATGGTTTGGTAAAAGCATGCCAGAGCCAGGGAACAGAGTGGGCCGAGGTGGTGCTTTGGGATAACGCAATCTTCCGCAGCATTGGTGTTGGAAGACTGCACCATGGCAGCCGCATGCCACTCACCTTTGAGAAGCGCTGTAACCATTTTAAGGACAAGTAAAATGGCCTTTGCATTCTCTCTAAATTAACAGTAAGTTGGAGGGGGGGAGCCCTGCTGGTAGCAATCTGCACATCTGCAGTTGAAAAATTGGCAGTTCTCCACTGGGAACATTTTCTATATTATCGTAGTTTCTTTGATCTGCTGTTCTTATTTCCTTTACCTGTTGGTGGGGACCATAAGCTTTGTGTGGGATAAAGTGAAGAAAACTCTTAGCTGTAATGTTGTAATTTCTGATTCTGATTACAACTGCCAGGTTAGGGCTGTAAGGGCCCTGTGCCTTCAGCTGTGGGGAGGTAAACTTCGTATAACTTCCTATGAGACTGGAAATGCATTATCGCTACAGGGTGTAATGGTAAAATACACTGGACCTTGCACACCATCTGTGACTTCTAAAGAGTTGGTGACACAGTGAAATAGTATGTGTATCAAGTGTTTGCATATGGACAATTAAGTGTTTTCCTTAGAGATCACATGTGTGGGAATTGCATAATAATACTGGGATTAATGCAGTCACTTAGCATCAGGAGGGGCCCGGGCAGCAATTCTCCTGTCTCCATCTGCTCTGGTTTTGCCTGCTAAGTTTATTGGTGGGTGAGTGAGTGACTAACTTGCCTGTATCCATCCTCTTCCAGTGTCACATAAGCTGAATGGGCAGGGAAAAATTGCACGTATGTGGTGGGGTAGTGCCAAATCCTTTTCTTTACCAAATGAATCCAGTCATCTGTGGAAATATGCATTCTTCGAGTCGTAGCTTAGGTCATAAATTAAAATGGGCCTCCTTTCATGCGCATGCTTTTACAGATATTAGCACTGTGGTATTAGAGGTTGGTGAATGTTTAGTTCCTGTAGATTTTCCCATCTTGGCAGATACAGAGAATAATTAGCAAACTAATTATGCAAAGATTTCTTTCATGTGGTCTTAAAGCTGTGGCTTTGGGCTGTTGAGGTGTTTGGAGCAGGAGACGGCTCATGTCTTGTTTTCTTGAGTCTTGTATTGAAATATAGACCTTGTAAAAGCACTTTGTACCTTAACTGTGTCATTTTGCTGCTTGCTGTCTAAGTACTTTCCACTGATGAGTCTTATTACTTGTTAATGACTTAATGTAAACACCAGATGTAAAGAAGGACCACCATGCTTTCTTGCTTGATTTGATACTGTTGTAAAGTAAATCACATGGATATGTTTGTTTATATTCTCTTGTAGGGTGCTAATTTCTTCCTCCTTCAAGGAGCAGTATTACAGTCAGACACTGTCAAGAGCTTATTTTTTTTCCCCCGACTACTGGATTTTGGATAGTTTTTTAAAGTAACTACAGTGGATTTTTATGCAATTATTGTGTTGCACCTAGCAGTTTTCATCACAGGATCATTCACTCTTTTTCTGTTGGCAAATTGTGCTACTGCACTATTTTATCAGTTTGTGAAACAGGGCTGGTTTCTGCTTAGAGAGAAGCAAACAAGAGATTAACATTCAAATTCATTAACTGTTTATTCCAACCTTAAAATTTTCCATAATTTTTATGGAAATGCCGTGTATCACTTAAAATGAAAAGGGCAGACAGAAATTTCACTGTTGTTTTGTACAGGAGTTTTCTGTGAAATACTAAAATGTTTAATGTCCTCCATACATTTCTGTAACGAACATATCCCCTGTTGAATTCTACAGAATCATTTTGTCAAACCATAGACCATAATTTTTTAACTAATTCCTGCATGAGTTTTCCAGAAGAGTCTCCCTTGTCCCATAGCATTAAAACACAAAATGCAAGTGAGTGGGGGTGACAGCTCCCAACAGTTTTGGATCAAGAGCATAACAGTCCCAATAAATTAGAGACGACTGTCGCCATTCATCATCTGCAGTATAAAATAGAGCTTGCTGGAGTAGAAGGGATGTCCTTGGGCTGCGGTGATGAGGCTCGTGGCAGGATGCCTAAGATAACATAGTGGCGATGGGAAGAAAGTCTATTTAGAAGAGAGGGGAGCATTCTTCTGTGTGGCCGGCCGCCCTGCACAGAGGCAGTGCTGGCAGTTGTCCAGGAGGTCAGATAACTCTCTTGGTGAGGTAGCCTGAGATAAGGCTGTAGTTTTCAGCTGTTACTCGCAGTCTGCAGACGGAGGGGTGACTGCTGGTGTTGTCTGATACATTTCAGTGGGTAACTGCTGTGTTTCCTAGGGCAATTTTGATTTTTGTTTCCATTTCTACTGCATACCAGAAGCTGACGTTTTCTGACCAGGTGTTTCTCATTTTTTGCTAGGTTTATAAAGTCTGACTCACTAGCCTGTGCATTTATACTGGGAGTCAAGATTGCCTTGTGCTTACTTAAAATTACTTAGCTGCATGTGCAAATCAAGCTTGAGATAAAACCAAGGTGTGGAGGTGTGACTGATGGGTTTTCAGTACTCAGCTGGATACACTGAGTATATGAAGAATGAGGCTCCTTTTGGGGAAGAGTTGAATGCCTAAAACAACAGTTCACTGCTTTATCATCTCAGCCCTGATGCTGCAGCAGATAATTAAAATACATAATTAGGGCATTAATGATGAAAAAATTTTACAAATACATTCTTCATTTGAAGAAAGCACTTGACCATATGGAAATTACTCGGTATTTTAGCAAGGTTCTGTGAAACTGAACTAGAAAATTTTCAATGTCTGCTGTGAGCTGCCTGCCATTTTGGCCAGCAGACAGCGAAGTTTGAGTTTCAACGATGGCTTGCATTTGGAGGAGAGTTTTGAATTTGATTTTTACCTTTTTAACAATAAAATGCACATTTCAGAGAATGGTGAAAGTGCAGTAATAGCTTCAGAGTTTGAGGCCTAAGGGCTGGCAGTGAATAGAACTTGGTCTCCTTTTTATTCCTCAGTTGCAGTATGGGTAACGAGCTTGGCCTTGTGCAACATTTCCTAGGGAATTCACTTGCCTTTGCTTCTGGCTATCAACTCCTTCAGCTGATTGTTAGTCTCCAGGAAATGTTACGGAGCTTGAGCCTTATTACTTAAACAGAGTTCATCTTGTGGTTAGCTTTTTGTGCTTCAGATGTTGTTTGTGAGTGCTGTGTTTCTTAGTGAAGAGAAATTTCTTCAGGGTGGTCCTTATGGTGAGTTGCACTCTGTCCATAAGAAGTTCACCTCTTACGTTGGATACATAGCTAAAATATCATAATAGAGTCCTTTATCTTGAATACATGTTGTGCTCTATATATGCAATACCTGTGTCATGAGTTGTGGATATCTAGCTAGAAGCTTGATCATGGATATGTTTGCCAAGTAGAAGGAATGAGACAAAGCCTGTCCCATGTCTAATGTTTGTCATTCATTGGCATGTTGCAGATCTTAAATAGCAAAGAGGAGAAATGAGTGGAAAATACATTTCAGACAAAAATGTTGTGCTACAGGTAGCACTAGGATGTGAGCTTTGGATGGTCTGGTCTTGGAGAAATAAAACAGTTTCTGAGAAAGATTTTATTATAGTTTGTTTTGCTGGAAAATTGATGGGAGTGGGAATGACATGAAGCAAAACCAGTGGAATAAGATGCCCAGAAACCTGTGAAGTACTTGAAGTGAGACTGAATGGTGGTACGTTGCTACCTCTGGCCATCACCTCTGTTCTCTTGTCTGCAGGCATCCTTAACGGGCTCACGTATATTGGTTGTACACAGCCATGGGGGAAAGAAAATAGTGGCTGAGGGATTTCAGGTGTCGTGACAGAGCTAGCAGGAGACTAAATTAGTAAATAGTAATTTTGTCATGGCAGCAGAGAGAAGGGACCTAGAGGCACACTTTTTGTGGTGTGCTTGGCTAGCACTACATGTGAAACAGCTGGATGGAACTAGAGGGGCACAAATAAAATACCAGAGATTTGGGAAAAGGAGACTGTATTTTGAGGGCAACAGCATGAAGTGCAGCTCTAGATAATGGTGTTGTAGTTTTCTTTTTATTTTTTTTTATTGTGTTTTTGCTTCATACTTTTAGTAAAGTATTAAGAAGCTTTAGCAGAAGTAGAGACAATAAGGTGACTACCTGACTTAGCTGAGAAGCATTAAATCTATTTGTTAGGTAGAAGAAATAATAATAGAATCTAGAAACCGCAGAGATGTTGACAAAATATGTTTTTCTTTCCCACACAATATACAGGCTGTCTTCCACCTTACTTTCAAACACTAGAAAGAATTCATTGTCCTCCAGTGGTCAGCAGCCCCCTTATGTGTGTTAAGTTTCTAAAGGTGTGATTAGAGGCTTGTGGCAGTCAGTCTTGGGTGGCCATAGAGGAAGACAAGGTGGGTAGCCTTCACAAGGACTCATTCCCCTAAGTGAAGGTGACAAGCTGATAACAGTGGTCCTGTTCCTTGTAATCTCACATAATCTCTTGATCTTGTCAGAAAGGAGCTCTTGTGCATTAGGCTAATCATGATATCAGGCCAGCAGTTAGGGATGATAAGCAGTTATGTGCTAATCGGTTTTGTCTACTGCTTGACCCTTGCGCACTGCTCTACGTACTGTGATGGGCTTTTAAATGATCTTTCTCTTTTCCTGTTTAAAGGGAATTTCAGCGCTGTAGGAGGTCTGTGTCCATTAAAAGGGCCCGTCATGATGACTTTTTTCTCCCTTCCTTTTATTTACTTGGATCTGGTACAAGTGCCGCAAGGCTCCTGAAGTAACAAAATGAATAGCTCACAAGAGAGCCTCGTTAGTCTTTACATGAAAATAATTGAGTTCTTTTAGCCTATTAGTGCTTAAGAATAGCCTCCTCTAAGTCCATTACCCCTGGGATAAAAGCCGTATTTGCAGCTGAATAAGCACCATGTACAACATGACTTGTTGCTAGGGCAAGAGGCTTTGTTAGTTCTTC
>KL286001.1:23232-40338 GCA_000699545.1 Podiceps cristatus
GGCTTGTGTAGTAGATAAAAACTGAATGACCTCAAACTGCATTCTTGAAATCCTCTTTATTCTTTGCTTGGCAGTCTGAGAGTATTTCCATAAGTGACTCTGGCTTTCTGGAGATGCTCTCATTCCCTTTCCAGTTCAGACAGTCAGTGATGTGGGAAAAGAAGCCCCTCCTGCCTAAATCTGCGAGGGCAACGAAGCCACAGGCCTCACCTCCTCCAAGTGAAATGCCCAGCTCCCAGCCCCACATGGTTCCACTGAAGCCTGTGAGATCCGAGCAGAAGAGCCTGTCAAATTGGCAATACCTTGTTGGTTTGCATCACTGCAGTAAAGGGCCAACTTCTTTGCTGTCAAGAAACGGCTTCACGATCAACAGCAGTAGTTTGCACTGATGAAGGATGACCCTAACAAATGCAATGTATGTCCTAGAAAGGCAGAATTTCGGATGCAAAATAAGTAATTACAGGCTGCAGGGAGTGAAAGAAATTGGTGCCCCTTCCCAAGTATTTTAACATGGGCTTATGTCAGACCTGCAGGCCTGGCCCAGTGCTTTCCTTTTACTCGCATTTGCTGGAGCCCTGAGCTACAGCTGGAAACTGTGCCCATAGTGCTGCTCCTGGATTTGGCACCAACATGGTGGACTAGCCCAGGGGTCTTGGAATGGGGGGTGGTGGTGTGCTTTTCTTGATTTTAGTGGTTGAACCCTGGTTTTGGTGGAGCCATTGGTGCTAGCATCCACCAAGAATCATTCCAAGTTTGTTAAAATAGACTGGGTGGTATAGAAGTGTGGTAAAGGAGGGGTGTTGCTAGAGGACCTTTAAACAAGGCATTTAACTCTTTATTAGTAACGAGACACGAAAAAATGGTTTTTGCTCTTTAACAACTGATGTTTGTAACAATTGCGCAGAACATAGCGCAGTGGTAAAGGAACTGAGGATGCTGTACTAATTAGTGTAAGAAACTTGAATGCAGCAGATCCACGGCAGTGCCTTTATTCAGCTTGAGTTTATCAGATGGGTCCTTCAACCCCTGCAGGAATGAGGGCAGTTTGGTTTTAGAACTCATCCCTTTCCTTTATGAGTAGCAAGTTTAGGAGTTGATACTAGATGGGTGAAAAAGAATAGTTAATAGTGTTTTAAAGTTTAAATGCCAAAAAAAGTTTTGGTGGTTATTGTTCTGATATCCGCTGTCTGCCTGTTGCAAAGACATTGCACAGGACAGCAGGATCCAGGACAGACTGCAGCTGTCCTGATGCTAGCGTGGTAGTAATAATAATGATGACAGAAGCCTGAAAATAATGACAGTGTCTATAAATGTGCGGCTGTGTCCTACCCATCCTTTGAATAGATGCTGTAGCTGTCTTAGTTTAATAATAGAGACAGGAATCCCACGAGGCTGATGGTGGTTGTCATTCGTTTGACTGGAACTCATATTTAAAAGGCCTCTTGGCCAGAGATATCTTAAGTCTTGCATGTATGTTACAAACCAACTATGTACCAGTTAAAACACTGTGTAACTCAGTGGCAACTGTGTACTGAATATCAAATGGGAGTGTTTGCAGCTTTTGGTGCTTGTATTGGTTTTCCTAGATGATAAAGCCATTTGTGTTAGAAAACAATTTTCTTTTTCATAAATTCTTCTCAGCACTCAAAGCTGCTTTTAATCTTTGCATAAAAGGGAGCATGAGCCTTTATCTTGTACTCGTGAGGGAGGTCATTAAATTGTAGTACAAATCTGTGTTTCAAAATGAAAATCTGATCAGTCCCCTAGAGTGCAATAGTATCTTGCCAGTTAATCTTCTTTCCTTTAAAGGGAAAAAAAAGGAGGAGGAAAGGAAAGTTCTCCTGGAGCAGTCATTGATACAAACTCTTCTTATGAGAGGGAAAGGAGGTGGTTTAGAGGTGGGGTTTCTAATTCAAAGCTGTGGAAAATAGGCTTTTGTTCCCTAACACAAACCCTGCTAAAAATAGATGAATATTGTTGCTTCAGATGAACTCGCTACTGTTTGTGTTTGAGTGACTATAAATGTTTATCATCTTGTAATTGAAAGGAGGTCTCAGGCGGGAGAGCTTTTTCTGTCCTGTTTGTCACAAGAGTATTCTAGGGAGTCCCACTTCTTGACCGGGACTCCGACAATGGATTGTAGCAGTAGAAATGATGGTAACTCGCTTCCGTTCTGCGTAGCTCCAAGCCTCTCCTCAGATATCCCAGCTGATGCAGGCAGAAAATGCATTTGAAAGAAAGTCTTCTGTCTTTAAGATTTAGGCTATCACTCAGTGGCTCTCCCAATTGGACTAGTTTTTTGTTACATACATGCTTAAATGTTTGTCGGGCTAAAGAGATGGCATTTGTGGAAGGCTCCTAGCTGGATGGATGGGGTCTGGGAGGTGAAGCCCTGGTGTTCTTCCTCTGCAGTGCAATCATAGAATGGTCTGGGTTGGAAGGGACCCCAAGGATCATAGAGTTCCAACCGCTCCTTGAGCCAGTTATGTGCACCCAGCCTCCCCTGACCTGTCCCACGGGAGGGATCTCTCCTTTGGGTGCTCATTGGAAAAGGTGGGAATTGTGCCTGGCTTTTGTGCATCCAGGTGCATACACAAAGAACTGAGTTTCTGAATAAAAATGGGAAACCGTAAAAGCGTAATTGCTCTTCCTTTAGCCAGATGTTTCCCAGGACAACTGTTCAGTGAAAAGCTTTGGAATAGCTGAAATCTTGCTTTTCCATAAAACCAGCATTTGATACCAACCACCCCTCCGACTCCAAAATCTGCCCGTGAGTCTAGGTGTCTCGTCTGGGATTGCTGCAGGGCACAGTCAACAGCTTCTCACCCGCAACTGTCTGCTGCACTCGGGGTATCCATCTAGCTACATTAAGTGAGGTAACCAGTTTGTTTCTGGTATTTCCTGGACAATTGTTGATTAAAATATAAAAATTACCGGAGTTGGAATAGGAAACTAATGAAAAGAACTCCAAAGCTATAAATATGAGATGATGATTGTCAAAATTAATGCTAACGTTTTTACAACGTAATTTGATTGATTTAACAGTTAAAACGGCAGCCTTGAACAGGATGCTTTTGTGAACAAGATAATTTATCTCGGCAAATGCGTTCACATAAATGTTTTAAAATGAAAGGCATGATAAATCTGTCTAGAGTCTACACACAGTAGAGATGCCAAATCTGCCACCTGTTAAAGATTTTAATGAACTGTTCTTTATTTAACAGAAAAAGTCAAATTAATGTTGTCACTTGTCTTTGAGACTTTCCTTATCTTGGGCGCTCTGAGATACCAGTTAGCAAATGCTTCGAAGTGTGGCAACTCTGGTGTTTTAATGAGAATTGCAGAAAACTGGCAGAGGCGGCTATTAAATCTTAAACGTGCCTTTCATGCAGCTCTGCCAGAAGGATAGGCTTTTTGTTCAAAGCCACATGGACACAGCATTTTGTCAGGAGCTGAAGGATGGCCAAGCTCATGTTGTGCTATGAGATTAATGGCAAGTTAGTTCTTCTGGATATTCTAAATGGAAGATGATACATTTGTCAGGGTAAACCAAAAATATACCAGGATGTTATGATTTGGTATGTGTGAGAGAAAAAGTCTTTGAGTGTAGTAAGCCCTGTAAGACAGGGCTTAGTGGAGGTGTTTTTGCGGCAGTGGCAGAAGGGTTCACCCAAGTCTCCTTTCTGCAGCCCATTTTCAGAGGGGAATTAGGAGACATGGAACAAAGCAGCCTTGAAACTTCTGCATAAAGACAAATGCCATCCTTTGAGAGTCTGCAAAAGATTTATAAGCTGGTTTATACCACTGATGAGTTAAGTGTGTTGATTAAGGGTCTTAGATTGGCAATGGTTTGGAAGATTACAATTTACTGGGATCCTTTTTTCCTATGCTCTTGAGTGATTTAGCACTCTTGTTTTCCAGACAGGAGCATAGTAGATGCTTGTTACTTAGTTCCTTGATTGTCCTTCACTTACTGAAACATCTCTGAGTAACCAGTACTCAACTTCTAGTTAAGCTATGCAGTGATCAGACTGAAGCTCTCCAGTGTTGTAGAAGGGATGTAGAAGGCAGAAAGGTGCTAGAAGAAGTAAAAGCAGTAGGTATGGAGGTAGAATAGCAAGGGAGAAAGCTGTGAAGATTTGTGAGGTACATTGGCAATTTCTTTTTGGAATGTACCTAAAGCTTTTAAAAAACAAAGCGGGGTGGTATTAGTTGAGAGGAGGAATGCTGGGAACGAGGTGGCGCCGTGGGTAGCTAATGACAATATATGTACTTAAAGTTCTTAAGTTTTTGACTGACAGAAGAGATTTATTTTCTGATCAAATCAGTGATAATAGTCAATATAATGGCATTTCAGTGTTTATCTGGTGGAACCAGCTTCCTCTTACTTCACTAACTTTTCCTCATGTTTATCTCTGAGGACTCACTTGCTCAGTGTAGCAATCAGAAGCAGAGTTAACACTGTTAACTTGCTGTTTTTCTGTGCGTGATGCTGGAAGTAGGTGACTGTCATTTGTGCAGGTAATGGGCACGATCAGTAATAGCCATTGGTAGCAGCACAGGGGTTGTAAAATAAAATCCTTAAAAAATGATAATGAAACCTCATTAATTACCTTCATTGTCTATTCTGACTTCAACAGGCTTTGAAGCAGCGTTTTCCAATGACTCGAGTGTGAGATTGGAATTCAGGAGCATTTCTGTTTTTCTTCTGTCTGAACTATGTTTTGTCCCACAAGACAAAATAATGTGACAGTTCTCCCAAGCAGCTCTAAATCTGAGACACCCCCTCCCCTTTTCTTGCCATGTCCTAATTCGTGCCTCGGTTTCCCATGATGATCCCAGCCTCCAGCTGTCATCAGTATGCTCTGTAGCTGTGAGCATGCCAGAAAATGGGGCCACTTCTGGTTAGGCTCCAAAGTAAACCTTTTTACTTGCAGATTTGGTGGACTAACAGATTTGACGTCTTTGCCCTGTATTTTCACTTTGAAGAAAAAAATGTGCAATAGAAATAAATGAGCATCTGTAAATGCTTAAAACTTCAGGAGCTGTCTCTCTTTCAAAAAACAAAAAAAACCAAACCCAACCTCCCCCCCCCTCCCAAAAAAAAAAAACAAAACAAAAACAAAAACAACAAAAAAAAACCAACCCACCCACAAACCAAAACCCCCAGATTTCAGAGTGTTGACAACGGATGACTGGTATGAACTATTTTTTCTTGTTAGTTGGAGGAAAAGCCCCTTTTCAACAATAACTCCAGGCAGGGAGCAGTCCAGTGGCCAAAGTACCAGTGTGTTTGCCAGAAAACCTGGAGTTTTGTTTCTGCTCGCCTACTGTGTGGACCTTGTCTTGTTTTCCGATCTCACATAAATTACGGTTTGTCCTCTGCTTTTGCAAGGGATACAGTGGTCTCTCCTGCAGACTGTGAAGACCTTCATAGTCATTTATATTTTGGTAATTTATTAAAATAGCAACATGGAATCTAAACTATTTATATTAATACATAATATGGTGTGGAACAGAGCAGCTGCTACAGTGCAGTTTATAATGTTGGCCTCAACTCACTCTGAATCCATTTTTATACTAGACTGTCTGGCTCTCTGCAAGAGACCCCCCGGACAGATCTGCAGGGATCTTGTCACACCGACTTGTGGAAAAGCATATAAATGATGGATTGGTACTTCAATATGAAAACCCATAAAAAGCTGTAATAAACTCAAGTATACTCAGTTATTCTTGCTGTGTCTTTACAGAATGTTGTAAAATACCTTCAGTGTTATTAGGAGAAATGAGTGAAAAATCCAGATTAGAAATATTTTGTTTATTCTTACTGAAGTAAATGCTATTTTGAGACAGCATAATTTTGGAAAATGGTGGTTATTTTTAAAAGATATCTTTAATTCAAAAGATCAGCCTCCCTGCAGTCCCTAGGAAGGTCTGGGAGCGAGTTCTTCTGGGGCGTTTTGGACATGGCGGGAGGAGCTGTATAGCTTAGCTTCATCAGGGCTTTGGATATGGTGACCCATAGTGTCGTTAGAGCCAAACCGCTGAGGTAAAGTCTGGACAAGTGGACTTTTTCCATGGTTACCTTTTGAGTATAGCCCCTTCCAGCCTGCGTTAGCTTGTAACTTTATGATTTTCATCATGTGCCTTGTAAAGTGGTCCTGGGGGGGAGCAAACTGGCCTTCCTGGCCTGGCTGTCAAAGGAGGAAAGCAGGACAGGGATGTCGAAGGGGGAAACAATAGGTGGATTAAACTAGTGCTGAGAGGATTTATTTATGATGGTACTTGAGTGGGTTTTGCATTATCCTAGGTTGATCTTGTGATCCGGATCAGTTCACGGACTTGAGGCAACGTGAAAGAGCCCTGAATGCAGGGGGCAAGTTGAGGATTGTGAGGAAGCCGTGTACGCACAAAAACCCCTCAGCTGAACCTGTGCAAGCAAAATTGCAGAACTGTGCATGTGTTCTGCATAACTGAACTGGTCTGGAGGTTTGGGGATGTTGTGATCCATCAGTATTTCACTTGACCTAAACCAGCTCCCACTTCACCCTGCCTTGATTTTGTAGTTATTTAAATCAGGGGATATCTGGCACTTTTTCTTGCATAGCTAGTAGTTTAAGCATTGTCCTTGAAGAGCATATGAAATGATTGTATTATGAACACACTGACATTTTTGTACGGTCAAACATGGAAGATCTACATATTCTACAAAGCTCTTCCCTTCTTCCCTGCAAATAGGGAAGCATTAAGGCAAATTCAGCTACAGCACTATGCAGTAACTTCCAGATGAAAAGAGTAAGCGATTTATGTTGTCTCTCCAAAATTCCACCTCAAGTTGTCAAAGCTTGTTTTAATTCATAGATATATTTATGTAGGTATCTGTTTTGCCCAAGACTCTAGTTTTCGGAACAATTTCTTGTGTCTTGCCAAAAGCATCAGCTTTCCATGGCAAACTTGTTATGTTTATAAACCATGTCAGTGTTTTGATACTTGTATCCATCAAGTGTCAAACAATTCAGCTCCTAAGGCAGATTTTAATCAGCCAAACTTCTCTGCTCAGTATTTAGGTTGCGTAATAAAAATATTTAAGGATACTTTTCAACACATTACTAATACTCTGAGTAAGAAACAGCCAGATCTTATGCAAAAGTTATAAAAATGTGTGATTCAGATGAGTCAAAGATGGGAAACAGAGAAGTCCAGTTTTAACTTGGAAACAGTATCACAGAATGGAAGAAGCAGACTAATATGCTGAACTGAAAGTAAAACCTGGAAAAAAATCTCTACAGAAATTGTACTGCTTCAGAAATAATTTGTAATCAGTCAATTAGTTTGCCAGTTGTGTTAATTGTTCAGACAGCGCAGAAGCCATGACCCCAGTCTCCCTGAGATCGGATCACTGCTAAGTAATGTCATTCCTTAGATAAGGACCAACAATTTGTCTTATGCCAGATATCAGAAATGAGATACTTAATTTGTGTCAACATGGTATTTGTAGTGCAGTAGCACTTACAAGTCATGCTGATAAAACATTTACTACATAGTCAGAATATAAACAATGTATAGATGTTAAAACTACAAGCAATGTATTCATTGGAAAAAAAACCCACAAAACTTGCAAAAGGTAACACTTGCCCTTAAGCTCTAACATTCTTCCATGCGGAACTACATTTCTCTTCTTCTTTATTGAAAAACTACAAAAGGATAACTTACATAGGAAAGCCAGACTCCACCGGAATGTTCTTGCTCTCCAAAAGCCAACAAGAATATTTGCACAGGAAAAGAAGGAAGAAGTTCAGTGGAATTTTATTCCTGTTTTCTTGTCTCTGTCTGCCACTGTCCTTTACTTATGCTGTAAAAAAATGCGTTTTTATGGGTAATTTCTAGGAAATACGCAGCAACTTCAACCTTTACTATATACTGACCTGGAAATGAGTTGTCCTTGTGTGGGATGCTTGGCCATATACAGATTTCCTGGAAAAAAAGCTGTGCGTCTTGAGACTGGAAAGGCTTTTACTCTTAAATTCAATGTGGGGGTTATAAAAGAAACAAAAAGCTCAAACAGAACAAACTGATTTGAATCATCCCATTTCTCAAGGCAAGAACAGTTTTATGTTAATCATTCCTGCAAAATACTTGTCTTTATCTGTATTTGAAGTGCTTAGGAGCTGAAGGTTTCAGTCTCTCAAGGCTGTGCTCTCCAGCCATTTACTGTTTCTTCTGTTTGCATTGGTCCTAGAGAACAAAGGTGGGGTTTATATATTTAAAAAAAAAATATTTCTCGTTTGATTTTTCAGTTTAAAAAACTTTATTTTTGTCCCTTTAGTAGGCTTTATAAAAGCAGAGTAGTATAAGCTGTCATAAGCAAGGCCGCTGTTATAAGCTAAGCCAATAAGAAATGGTGAGGAAGAGAGTGAGATGGGAGGGAGGGCTAATGATCCCTGATGAGAAGCTTTGAAAGTGATAAGTTATTTCTGGTGGTCAGAAGCAGTCTGACCTCCACTTGGGTTTTACTTGGCCATGTTTTTAGCCACTGCTCTTTTTCTAACCGTGTGTGTTAGTGTAACTGTATTTAAGTGACGGTAAAAGGAGGTTTCATCTGGTGCTGAACTGGGGTGACTGCGGCGTTCCTGCTGGCAGATGTAGCAGGGTCCCCTGTGAACCCTCCTTGGACACCTGAGCAAGCTCCCTGCCCCGCAAAGGCTTCTCTGGCAGGGTTTCCTGGGACTTAAAAATGATCAAATGAATGATTTCATTTGATGATTATTTGTATGGCATTGTTCTTTTTTTCTTTTAGTCCTTGTTTATGATGTTCAGAAAATTATTCCAGCCACTGCACTGAAGCATGTGGTTATTCTGGAGCAAATTACTCTGGTTCCCATTGGCCCATTGACCAGCTTTGAGAGTGAGTTTGTGGATTTTACCACTCCGATCACTTGGTAGATTATCTCCGTCTTCTCTATACTGGGTCTGCACCCACCCTCCAGCGCAGGGCCCCGGACTGGGCTCAGTGTCCAGGCTCAGGCTGTTCCAGTTCAGAGGCAAACAGACAGGTGATTTGTTGCTCCGTTGTCTGCTCCAGGGTGACATTTGTTCCTTTAAGTGTTGTGATACCCATCTCTTATATTCATCAGTTAACTGTTGCAGTGTGTCAGGTCTTGACAATCAGCTCTGAAAGCGATCCATAATTACCCGACTGTATTTTTTCCGACAAGGATGCAGTGTTGTTAATGTTTCCATAGATTGTTGTATAGTTTTCTTCCGAAATTGATCTTCCTGCAATGTGAAAGTGTGATTCAGAATGAGACCCAGGAAAGCACTTGATTGTCTTCAGCAGTTCTGGTAACTCTAAATGTTTTCTTTCCATCGTGGAGTAGATCCTGATCCTTTCCATCAACTGTGGGAATTAAGCCAAAGAGAGTGTGTAAGCTGTATCCACCCGACCTTTGGAGGAAAGGCAACTGTGGGCAGTGACCACTGGTTGCCCGCCTCTTCAAAATAAGATAAGAAACTGAGATGAAATAGAAAGTTCAGTTTTAGGGCCTTTTTTTCTTCCTCTGGATCTTATCTTGAAAAATGTTTAGTTTAATATTTAATGACTGACTTGATTTAACCTGCTCAATCATATGTGCCACATTCTCTCATGGTGCTGCTGTTCGTATCACGACTGTCACTGGAGAGCTCTATATATAAATGAGAGGCCATACTTGAAATTTTCTGCTGCCAGATATCATCCTTTTGAGGAATAATTGCATTGTTTTGGCCTAGATAGTCTCAGGAGTAGAAGTCAGTAAATTTCCTTTGCAAAAGAGATCTGTAAAATAAGACTTGGGTCCTCTGTGTTCTGATGCTTTGTGTTTTATTGGCTTTTTTTCCCTTGGGGAATAGTTTTTTGTCTAATAATAAGCTAAATATCTTATTGACCAGAGCTACTGGAAGTAAGATTTTTTTTTTTTTCATAGCTGCCTTGCTCTTCTATAGTAATTCAGTAATGCCCAGTCCCATTGTTGTCTTTTGATCAAAATTTAATGATCATTAGGAAGCATAATTTTATCAAAGCTTCCGTGTGTGCATCTAATAATGAGCTTAGCTTGTACTCGTGAGTCCTTAAACTCAATGCAGTGTCTGAATTTATTTATACATCTCCTATTTCTTTGCCTTCAGAGAATACCAGGGGATCCAGCAATTGCAGTGGCTTCCTCAGGAAGGCATCTTATATTGGTGTCGAGGTGGGTGTGGGTCTCTTCTCCCAAGTAACAGGCGAGAGGAAAAGAGGAAATGGCCCCAGGTTACGCCAGGGGAGGTTTAGATTGAATATTAGGAAACATTTCTTCAGTGAAAGGGTTGTCAGGCAAGGGAACAGGCTGCCCAGGGAGGGGGTGGAGTCGCCATCCCTGGAGGGATTTAACAGACGGGTAGATGAGGTGCGTAGGGACATGGTTTAGCGGTGGTCAGGCATGGTTGGACTCGATGATCTTAAAGGTCCTTTCCAGCCAAGGGATTCTATCATTGTAGAGCTTCCACATCATCACCCAGCTGTTGGACCCTGTGACTTGTCCTGTTAACTGAACTCAGTCCCTTCATGCCTGTCTCCTCTCTCCCGAATCATGGTTCTGATTATTCCTTCTGGAAGTGCTTGTGTGGGAGCAGACGCACACCATGCCTTTGTGCCCGAGGCAACTCTCAAGAGAGTTACTCATGAATAATAGTTACTCACCCCCTAACTTATCTCCCCAGCTCCTCATAGCCTGCTGTGACAAACTTGGGAAAGAAAAGCAAAGTAATTGCAGGAGGAGCAGTGTTTCTCATGGAAGCTGGCGACACATGATTGAATAAGCCCAATCACTAGGGAAAAGTCAGGAGAGGGTGGGTAAAATAGAGGTGTTAAAGCTTCTCTAGATACCACAGAAAATCTGCTTTAGAAAGGAAAGCTGCTTCCTACTAATCCAAGAGATCTCTGAAACTATTTAAAATAGCAGGCCAAATTTAGAGGTGGGAAGAGAGCATCTTAAGTTTTCCTTTCACTAGTAAGTTAGAGGTTGCGGCTGGGAAACAGATTAGAGAGAAAAAAAACTTTTAATGATTTCATATGTGGTCAGGAAACGGTCACTCTTCTCTCTTACCCTTAGCAGAGAAATGAAAACCATAGGTATGCAATATGCCTGCATCTAGCCTCTGGTTTTAGGCAAACTTAATTTTCTGTGGCGTTGCAGCTTAACTTGGTATGAGCTTGCTTTCTGATGTGGAACAAAAGACGGAGGCTTTCTCTAGTGGCTGCTCAAGCCAAGATTCTTTTGTTCTTGAGGAAAGAAGTTTCAAGTAGAGAGAGGCACTCAACCATGAAGTGAAATGTGTGGCAGGAGAGAAAGATAGAAAAAATCTTTAAAGATGCTGTAATTGCATCCTAGTAAAATTGCCAGCTCTGCCGCCTATGCCAGAATAAATGTTTTGGTGCTCATTGCCAAGCAAACGGTACACATGGTACTCACCACCATGAGGTGAATTTCCTTCTTGTTTAGAAAATGAAGCTATGAGGTAAGTTTGAACCCTTTCTTACCTAAAGGAAAAGTCTCCTTTATACTCCTGTTTGCAGAATTTCTGGGAACTAAACAACAATTCTTGTTCTTCAGCAGAAACAAACTAGAGTAGCGTGTTAACATAGCGGGAGGAGAAAATGTCAAATTCAATGCAATTTGTGCTGGAAAAATGTATGCTGTGTATTGACTGAATTTTATCCAACTGACCTTATTTCTTTTGTAATTTCTCTGTCCTCCCCTGTCTTCATTCCTGGAATGTTACATACGCACCCCCCCTGCTAAATCTGAATAGCCCCCCTGATGCCTCAAATATGTTAGTGCTTGTTGTTCTCTCCCCGCGCATTCTGCAAAACTGTAAATGGCTGCAATAACTGCAAGACAAAGACTGCATCTCCTCCTGTGGTAATTGTACTATTTTCAGGGCTTTGGTTGCTTAAGTGGTATAAAAATCCACTTTTATAATAAAAATTTAAAAAACCTTATTCTATTATAATGAAAAAAAATAAGAGAACATACAGTTTCTTCATTCTCTTATAATTATTATAGCTTGTATTAACTTTTTAAATTGTTTTCCCACTATTGTCATGTGTTCTAGAAAATCTGACTTTACTTATATATAACAGTGACAATTCAGTAAAATTTGTATTTAGTAAAACTTGCTTTCATTATGTAGTGTTTACTAATGAGATTTGTGCGTCATGTATGTTAGGGGTTTTAAGAGATCTCTGGACAAAAGTACTTGTTTAAACTGAAGAACAGCAATTATGTAGCTTCAAAGTATCACTGGAGAATAGCAGTCAGAGCACTTACACTGCTTGAGTCACACTTAGAACCTTTTAGACCCTCACGCAGTAACTACCCATCTATGGTTTTGCTGCTAAGTAATCACACTGAATTACTTGATGGGTTTTAACTGTAGGACAGCAACAGGAATGACTGAAATGTTTTGAAATCGACTGTTGTTAATTAATTGGCTAGAGAAGCCAGTGAGGTTGAAGCGAAGAGCTGGCCTCTGCCAGAGAGTGCTTTTTTGGCAGACTAAGGCTCTAAAAGTGAGTTTGCTTTCACAATACGCAGTGACGGCAGAGAGCAGAGCTGCTTGGGGGTGAAAGCAAACCAAAGGTGCTGTGCTGGACAAAGCAAGCCAAGCCGTGTCAGCCGGTGTGCTGGGAACGCTGCTGGGTCGTGCCATGCCACAGGGCCGGGCGCGCTCGGGACCTGCTGGGCTTTGCCCAGTTAGAGGCAGCCGGCGCAGTTCTCTGCCGCAGCACCCATCCAGGGCTTGGAGCCGCTGGTGACGTCTCCCGGGTCCCAGTTTGACATACAGATACCTCTGCATAGGTAGGTAAGCGAAAGGGCTGGCTTTCAGAGGTGCTGTGCCCTTTTGCAGCAAGTGGTTTTCTAGGATCTTGAAAATACATTGGAACGGTGGAAATCAAGTTGAACTTCTTAAGAAGTTACTGCAGTCAAAACGATGCTTTTAGTGAGCAGAGTGTGGGTTTCATTACTGACCTACATATAAGTGGAGTTCTGCCTGTGCTATCAATTTTCCTCCTCACCTCATGTCTGTAGGTTCCTGGTAGTGCAAAGGGTTCTCTTGGACTTGAGGTAAACCGTTTTGGTGATAGTTTAAAGGCAAAACCAGTAGTTATGTGAGGAATGAGGATTTATAGTTAACTAACATCAGCTTATGTGTTCACTTTATCCTCCTTCGCTGTGCATTACCTGTTGATGAATTCACAGTAGATATACATGTGTGTATTTACATGTAGAAATATATTTGTATATATATGCATATGTATCAGGTATATTATGTAGTCCGAGTTGATTAACAGGCTTTACTGTGAAATTACAGTGGATGCCTTTTAGGCTGCTGCCTTGTGAATACCCATGAGGCTGAGAGCATTATCCAGTAAGTGCAGTGATTTTCAGTTTAAGGTGCACAGTTGAAGTGCACAGTTGTTCTAAGTGTACGACACTCCAGATTTTCTAGAAACATCAGCAGTGACAAGAGAAACCACACAGCAGTGCTGTGTTGTACGTGGCTGTGGGTCATGTAAGAGACATGTACCCAAAGATCCTTTCTGCCTCTTCATCATCCCTGTCAGCTGCCTCCTTCCCAGCTGGTGACCTTCCTGCCTCCCTGAGAGCTGATTTTCTTTACCCTTTCCTCCCTTGCTGAGCAAACCTTTTCTAAGAAACCTGTGAAGGTGTTTAGTCTGGCACCACCTTGGGAGGGAGGGAGTTTGGCGTGGGGAACAGCAGTTGACTGCAGGCTGCAGACCTTCTTAGCTCTGCTTCTGAGGACTCTCTTTTCCTGAGGGACACAGTCCAGCTGATGCGGCAGCCCTGCTGCGGAGAGGCATGGGTAGCCGGGCTGCATTTGTTCAGGAGCTGTGCTCTGGCAGCCATAAACCCCTGGAAACCTTTGCTGCCAAACCAAGGCAGCCACTTCTGTGTTGTTGTGGTTAACAGGTTAACCAACCTCCAGCAACGGACAAAGAGGAAGAAACTATGTGAAGAGCTAAGTTAACTGAATCTACATAAAGTTACCCCCAAAAAAATTCTGGGAACAGATTCCCATTAAACAAGAAAAATAGATATGTAAACATAACACTTACCTTGGAAGTGGAAATAGGATTCAATGATCTTTGATAAATCATGAAAGTTGGAAGGGCAAGGAGAACATCTGATACGAATGCTGATATAGTGGACTTCACAAGTATGCTGGTATAGTGGACTTCACAAGTAGCTTTTTTAAGAGGTGGCAGGACAAACTATGAGCAAGCAAACAGACCAGTTAAGCCTTGTGGAACTGTATGAGAATAAATACTAAAGACATTATTTTGGCAAGAAAGTAGTTAATTTCCTCATGTGTCTACAACTTTTTTGAGGAAAATCCATCCACAGATACTGAAAAATCATGTATTTGTCTTGATAGTTGCTGGTCAGCATGTTAAAGGCATAGGAGTTCTTTGTACCATAAACTTTCTTGGAGAAAGCCTGCTATCTCTTGAACACTGGTGATACGTCTGCTTCAGCAAATGAAGTTCAAACAAGGCTGGGGAAAGTGTACTTGGGGAAGAGCAAGGGAAAAGAGAGAGGAGGAGACGCAGGGTCACTTCACTGTTAGTGTTACACAGAGTGTGCAAAACAAATACCATTTGTCAACTGGTTGTCCTGAAGCACTTGTGTGGTGGCCATCCTGTCCCCTCTTCCATGCTTCCTCATGTTGTTCATCTGCTGAAAGTGTTTCAGAGGTTCACTGTGGGATAAAACATCTCTTTCATCTCTTTCTGTAATGCTGTGACTCTTACCCAAAGTAGGTTTATGTCATTCTTGCTGCACTGTGGTATTTTATCAGGTACTTTGTTAACTGAGTAGTAGTTTTTTCTTTAAAGGCTTCATATATGCAGATTTTTAATTTAAAAAAAAAAATGTGTTTATGCTGCAAACAAGGTGATCTTTGGTTTGAAGCAGCAGTGTGGTGTAGAAATCACCATGTGAATGGCAGCTTCCTTTGAAAGTGCCCTTGATACTTGGTTAGGGAAAAGGCCAACACTTCTTGGGCAACCCAGACTTCTCCTGTGTCCTCAGCACTTGGCTAGTGGAGCAGAACTGCCCTGGTAAGGCAGAAGTGTTGGAAAGTGAAAAGCGACCCGGTCTTATGGCAGCAGGAGCTCTGCAAAATGCTGCTGACCTGGTGGAGGTGCAGCCCATGAACAGAAGGGCAACGGGAGTGAGGGACTTCGGTCAGGGTCGCATTTTTCTCCCACTCTCCTTTTTTTTTTTATATTTACTATAAACTGTATGCCTTGTTCCCTGCTGGCACCACGTTTCCTTCTTTCATTTTTGAAAACAGACTGTAAACCTGATGAAATATGTAGTCTTGGATTGAGATTTTTTTTTTTTTTAATAGTTTTGAATGATTTGCAATTTGATATGAAGCAATGTGAAGTTTGCTAATTACGGAACATTTACATGCACTGATACCTAAGTCAAAACATGTATTTCCTCTGGAAATCACCTTCATCTTTTACGAGCAAATTAGTGTCTTTATAGGTATCTAAGACTTTACAGTTGTTTTACTTGTATTTCCTCTTGGAATTAGAGACTCAGTGGGAAAACCAGAACTTTAACTTTTTAAACCTTCGCAACACTGATAATCTGTACTTTTTGGATTATTCAAGCTGTAAGGATGGGCCAGATGTTGCACCTCACGGGCCCGGAAAGACAACCGAGCAAGGAGACAGCGACGCGGGGACTGGGGTCCCCCGTTTGTATCAAACACCTGGCAGCAGGGGCTGGGCTGCGTGAGGGGCCGCGGGGATTTCGTCAGGGTGCAGAGGTGTTCCCTGGCTGTCAGCGCGCTCGTGTGAAACACTGCCAGCTGCAGAGAAACTAAGCAAAGGGACTGTCTGGGTACCCTGGGTGCAGTGGTGTAGACGGCTACAAAACCCAGTGAAGGGGAAGTGTTGGGGCGGGGCGAAGGCAGACAGATGGGTGCGAAAGCAGACGGAATGGGAAGTGAAAGAGCTGCAGTCGCTCTTTTAGGCTTTCCCCGCTAGGCCGGGGCATCCAGGTGCATGTTGCACAAACAAAACTATTTTCTTATATTAAAAAATCACTTTTTTTTTTTAAGTATTTCATGTGCACTGATGTTTCCAATAATAGTTCTGAAAAGAGACAGTAAAATAAAAATACCATTTGAGGACAAGTTTTCTTTTTAAACCACAGCAATATTCTGTACAGTGTTGCTGTCTGGGTTTCTTTCAAACTAGCTCAGCTGTCGTGTGACTTCAGGCTTCGCATTTTAGTAGATGAAATAGGTTTCATCTATGAAATGAAGATGTGAATGTTACAAATACTACATCTATTTTGCTCTTATGTTCTCAAAAATCTGTGATTAAGGCAGCTCACTGTAAAGTAAATATTAAAAGGGTTTTACATCAAAGAATCTGAAAGCATCTCATTGTAATGAGTCTGCAGCATGTGTATTGCTAATGTGTTGACAGCAAAGTTGAACGCAGTTCTCATTTACTGTCTCGTAAATTGATTTTAGTTTACAGTGCTGCAGGCTAGATCTCCTTAATTTTGTATTTTTGTTTAATTGGATAGCAAGTCATATAATGAGCTAAAATATGTTGTATGCATTCATTGACACAAGCGCCTGAGCCACTGAAATTTACTCCAGAGTGAAGACACTGCTCTGCTCATCCTGTGTGCTGGATGGAGCTTTTTTTTAGGCAAAACTAGCTCAAGCTGAAAGTTAAAGTAAGCAAGAAAATTACACCAGTCTTAATGGTCTATTACATGTGACATAAAACACATATAGTTAAAAATGGTTTTTAGGGATTCCTATTCCTGGTCTCCCATAATTCTCAGAAAAATGTATTCCTTATGTTTGCTGGTTTTTCTCCAGCTGTTACATGAGAAGTTGAGCTATTTTGTGATTTACCTTTTCCCATTCATCTCTGTTGTTTATCATACTGTTCTTGCCTAATAAGCTACTTCACAGAAGGGTTTGGAGTGTGACAATTATCAGCAGTTGCTGCTTGTAGCAGGACTG
>KL286001.1:40369-95518 GCA_000699545.1 Podiceps cristatus
AGCTGTTGGACCAAAGTACTTAATGCTTATAAGACATCTGTATATGCAGTGCGTGGGGAAAGCTGCCAATGCTTGCTGCTAACGCCACCTTGGCAGAATACTGTTCTGTTTTCAGTAAAAGGTATTATAGTGTTTCATGGAAGTGACTTTGTATGACCTGATAAAACCTCCGTGCACCCTGCCTTTGGCTTCCTGTGGCGCACTGTACCCACTGCTGGACAGCAATATACTGACGAGTGGGCGTAGGGCTCAGCTGGTACAAATAATGACTTTGTGAAACATTCGTTACTTCTTTCTTCAGGTGACTCTTTCCTGATGGTTTGTAAGGTCTCCTTTGTGAGAAGACTATAGTATTCTGCTTGTCTTGCCTTCCCAGTAGTTGTCAATACTTCTACTTACATTGACGGTTGCAGGCCATAGCAATGAGTGCTGGATATCAGAATTGACATTTTTCCTGTACAGGGATATCCTCACTGCTATTTAGATGAAGGGTCTTGTAGATAGCAGAGTTTGATGAAACTACTGTGGAAAATGGTGCTTCTTGTTTAAGCCATGTAAGTTGTTTACTTTGGAGATGGGGGCCCTGTTATGTGGTAATTGGAGAATATTGGTAAATGGGCATTATCTCCCATTAACAGGGATGGAGAGCTTGTACCTAATACAATTCCTAGGATGCTTCTCTAAAAAATTACCCCTGGATAGCTGGCATAATTTTGTTGAGGACTGCCTGCTAACTGAGGAGGAAATGCTACTAGGAGGAGCTGTGATATCTGAAAATGAAAAAGAGCTCTCGGAGGAAAGGGGTGATATATCTATCCCATGTGGCAGCAGGGCAGAGAGGGAGAAAAAAATAAATAGCTATGTCTTCACTCCACTGCAGCCCCAGAAATGCTTTGAGTGGTGCAGTGTCGAGTCAGGCGTTGCTTTCGGTAACGAGCGTTACCAAGTATGCACAGCTAGAATTCCTCATCTGCCTTCTCAAGGTAGTCAAGTTGATAAAGGCGTTCAGTGCCCGTCACAGGAGCTACCTGACATCTACCTGCCTGTAGCACATGCATCTTCCAGCAGGACTTGCTGCGCCTGCCGTGGCGTTGCAGCGTGCCGGGGCTGCTGGTGGGACATTTCCTCTGTTCCGCTTCCCTGCGATGGCAGGGGGAAGGGATACAGAGCAGGAACTGGGTATGCACCCCGCAGGTGGGGGGTACTCTTCTGTCCACATTTGACTTCAGCTAAGATGACTAGCTGGTAAATGCCATGCACGTGCAGCTTCATAGCTTTTCACTGACAGGGTCATACTAACCCTTTCTTTTAGTCTCGAATTTCCCCTGCAGCAGAGAGGAATTAGTTCATGTGATTACTGCAAAAATCTGCATGGTGTCAAAAACCTGAGAGATGAAAAAAAACCTAAAGCCATTATTGAATGCCTCAGTTAATTAAGGGGATCTATGATGTTGGCTTTTGGTATAATCCCGCCTCAGTCTCGCTGTGGAAGTCAGCTGCCCAGGCACAACAGACTCATGTACACTCCTATCCAACAAGAAGAGGAGACAGGCTATCAGATGTGTGGTAGCAGTTTTGATCCCATGTTTGTTATATTTTTTTCTTTAGGGTACCATCTTTCTGCCTGGCAACAGAGTAATTGAGCATCCCTGCAATGAAGAAAGTCCAGGAAAGTTCCTTTTTGAAGTTGTTCCAGGTAGGATATTCTACTACACATAAAAAGTCTTTGCAGTTTTGTTCTCAGTGACAAATGGTCATGTCTGTTCTGCCAGAGCAGAAGCTGAAGGTGATTAATGATTCAATTTAAGGAAAAAAAAAAAAAGTTGGTTAATTTGTTCATACTAGCTTTCATAATTTTTTTGTTCACCTCCAGGCAGCATAGGAAAAGGATGTTTTTATTTGTCAATGTAAAGTATGATTATTCCACAGCAAGGAGCTGTGCCAATGAGTAGCATAGTGACAGTATGGGTGTATTTGGTAATTATTTTAGATTATATTAGATGTTGTGAAGTAGCATGACCTGTGGTAACAAAAGAACCTGCAATTCAGCATCAGCAGTTTATCAGTATATCATATGGGCTTAATGGCACTGGTACCATCACTTAAGAATGCTCCCTGGTCACTGTGGGTGGTTAAACAGATTATAACAACAGCAAATATCACTGCTTTGAAAACCAAAACTTGGTTTTAGTTGTGTTTTTTTTGGTTTGGTGGTGTTTTTTATTTTATTTTTTCTTGAGAGTAGGTTTGTCTAAAGAGCATTACCCTCTCAACTGAGTAGTACTCCTGACTCTGCGTATTGCTTAAGTGATTTGCTAGCTGCCTTAACATCCAGTTAGCCCACTATGTTTGTTCAATATATGCTGTTAATCTCCGTATTACTTCTCAATTTACTTTTCCAGTATGGCTATTTAAAAGGGTAAATTGAGGATAATGTTTATGGAAACTCACCTCCATGTTCTTGCTCTTAAACTGGGTGTCAAGGCAAAAATGTTGTCTTGACTGAGGCGATGCACTGAGATTTTGATATGTTGTAAAAGCGTAAGAAATATGAAGTAGATTTCAAAGCTAAGGAGGCCAATCACTCGGCAGGTAAGGATGAGCAGAGCGAGGTGGAATTTGCAGATGCAGCTCAGAACAGAGCAGCTTTATTTTTCCTTTTATACATAGTAAGGAATTTGATTCTGTGTAACGGGTTAGTATGCAAAGGAAGTGTGGTATCTGTGAGGTTCGCTTAACACTCACCCCAGCTTGAATCAATCACATTTTGAAACGTTTCTCACTGTGGTCTGTATCTTTTTCATATGTTCAAAATATTGAAATAAGCCCATTATTAACATTGTGAGTCTGGGTTTGACTAAAATCTTGTCTCCATGGAAAATTAAGAGAGTTCTTTTAAATTGAAAAAGTGCTTCCCAACCCTTCCCTCCACCCAACTATGCAGAATGCTTTCTGACCTAAAATTTTGAGACAAAATGGTACTTCTAATCGGTCATTTTGTACATTAGGCCTCTGTTTATTCTGGATGTTGTAGGTGGGAAAGAGAGAAGCTCGGCTTCTGTAGTTGTACCCGTTGTTGTTACTGCAGCGGGGTCTGTGCCGTACGGCAGTGGTGCGGAGGGGAGGCGCTGGGCTGGCACCGATCTCGGTGGTGATGCTGCCTCTCCTCCTGATAGACGTGACCGTGGGAGAAGCAGCTTTAGTTCCTGCTGCAGGTTAAACTGTGGTCTGTGTGCATTTGGCATCCAGCGTGGAATATTTATCTGTAGGCCTGAGACGTGTGCGCGGTGCAGGCACGAAAACCTTCCTGTGCAACCGTGCAGGGAGCGGAATGCACCAGGGGTCCCTGCCCGCGTGGGGCCTGCCCCAGCTGAGCTGCAGAAAGGTCCGTCAGACACAGCTTGGCATTTTCCCCAGCGTGAGGAAATCTGGCTGATAACAGGGTAGTAGGAAATGGTAAGGGAATACAGCTCGAGCAGTCAAATGTCTACATTTCGAAGGCAGGCCCTTCGCTCCGTGTTCAGGTACCTTCCTCAGAGAACACTCATTTTCTGCGTACGATGCTGTCCCAAACACCACCGGTGCCCGGGGAGCGTGTATTGCCTGAATTGTAGAAAGCCTCCAGAAAATGCTGTGTTTCACCCTATTTTTCAGTTACCAGTACATTGTCAAATCATAACCACCATCTGTGTTGTTTTCGCTCCTGTAATTTGACTTTTAATTCTGGTTTTCAGAGTGTTGGCACATCTCACTCGACTTTCTTCCGGCCTGTGCCCTTATGTGCCTGGCCTCATCATCCTTCATGCCCAAATTAAAAAACCTAGGGCAGCGTAGCTGACGATGGCAGTGCTGGCTGCTGAACTGATGGCCAGTGCTTTCAGAGAACACGCTCGCTCTCGTCATTTCCCAAAGTATTTGTTAAGCATTTGTTCTATGCAGTCAAGTTAAAAAGTAATTTGCAATTATTTTGGGGGCCAGCTTCAATATTTAGCTGGAGCCTCCCTGAGAGTCAGGTAGGGGTTTTTGTTTTGTTCTGTTTGTTTGTTTTTAATTCTGATTAGGGTTTTGTGAATGTGTTTAGGATAGCACCAGTATATTTATTGTACCCCTCTTGCTAACAAGCATGCAGCTAGTGACTTCATGCTGGAGCAATTTTCCCGATGAGATGACATGCTAAGGATTCATGAGAAAAAAAAGTTTTTGAGAAATCAGGTTGGACATTTTGTGCCGCAGCACTGGTCTTTGGGGGATGAAATGAAAATCAAGACTCGTACTAGTTGTGGAGGCATGACTGCCCATAGACGTCTTGCCAGCTGTACGTTAAGCAAAGACGAAGTGAGCTTTGCCGCTGTCGTCGTGTCACTGCTGCTTCTCAAGGCAAGTATTGTCAGCCTTTTATAATGGAGCTGTTTGTCATCTGTATCCTCTTAGTGACTCAGTATAAAAGTCAGTTTTACAGCATGACAGCAACAAAATTGAGCTCATTGGTTGCAATAGAGGAAAATATATTGTAGCCAAGGTTCTGTTTAGCCTTTGTTAGCTTTCATATGACAAAACAGCTGCATAGCAACAGGGTCTATTTGCAGGGGGTTTTTTTATTTTGTCAGCTTAAGCGAACGTTGTGTTAAATGTATAGCGCTGAAGCTCACACTGCTTTTGGCATTCTGTTTTCTCCACAGTAGAAGTTGAAATAACTTTAGTTATAATCCCAAAGGCAGTAGTGACAAGTCCTTTTATTGTCTGTCCCATCTGTGGGCAGCCTGAAAACTTGTGTGTGTGTGTTTGTTTATTGTTAATACATGCAAATTATTTTGGGAATGTATGTGGGAGTAGGTTTATACTATGAAACTAATTCTCTGTACATGGTCATCTCTGAAGATGAATGAAAGATATGTGCGTGGAGACAAGTGTCTTGCAGTTTTGATGCTGTAATTAAAATATAGAGGCATTTAATTTGCATTTTCAAAACATTCTGTTCATTCCTTAAGTCATGACATTGTTTAATACTTAATGGTTTCTTTTTTTTTTTTTTTTTTTTTTTTCCCCTCTTTCTTTCGCTTTTCTCCTCCTGTGTGGCTGAAATTTCTTTGCAGGACAAACTGCTTCCTGTACAGCATGAGGCCCGCACCGCACTTCTGTGCGGGAGTTTCCCATACGAGAGTCAGTGTGATCACGAGGTGATTAGTGATGTCTCTGGTTATTAACAGCCTCTCTCACACTTGGAGTAATGTTTCATATTGCTTTTAGCAATGGTTCCTGAGTAGGGATTAAATAGTGAGTGACTGGATGAGATGTTTCACTTTGTAAAAACCCAGGTCTGTTTTTACTCATCAGAAACCAAACCAGAGTTTAAATAAATATCTTCTGAAGGGAAAATTTGCACATATAGGAAAGTTGTGTGATTAAGTTTATCCAAGTGATTCTGGTTTATTTGTTGATCGTTATCAGTTTTATTTAGAAGTTAAAATATCACTTTGTGTATTTGCTCCTTTTCAAAAGAAACTTGAGGGTTTTATCTTGATATACAGCTGTGATGGGAGAAGGCGGTTTTGTTCAGACAGAACTTGAATCGGGTCACCTAGCTGCATTTCAGTGAATTAGGTGCTGCCTGTAGGTGCAGAGTGCTGCTGGGACTTCAGTCAAGGCACATGAAAGCACCGTGGTTTGCACGTGTAGTGGTTTGTAGATGGGGGACTTGATTACTTCTTGGGGTTGGGTTGATGCACCCCATTTGTGCCAGGAGGAGCTGAGCACAGAGCAGTGGGAACCTGAGTCTTGTCCATTGTTTTTCACGCAAGGTGTGAGCCTGAGTGTTTTTGGAGCTCCCTGCACTTTCTGAGGGTTGCTGTCCGAAGGCATTTTGAGCAAGGGCAGTATGGAAAGCCTTGCAATAGGATCCTGTGGCTTTGCCGAGGATGTCCAGATGCTTGTAGGAGCTCTCAGGACTTGAATCTTGCTCTCCTCATGCACATAAGAAGTACTGCCTTCTCAAAATAATCTGGGACTGGGTAATTGTCTAGAAGAGATGATGATTATTGAATCGGCAAAGGAATGTGCTTCACGACTGGGCTGTGATCCTGGAAACTAAACTGCTCATTCCGCTACCTCCCAGTTGCTGTTTTACGCTGATAATTATGCTATGGCTAATGTCCTGCTCTATGAGAATGATGAATCACTTCACAGCTTGGCTCCACGCTTAAGCTGCCAGATCACCACTCCAATGGTACTTCTCCATTTGAATCATAGAGTCATAGAATGGTTTGCGTTGGAAGGGACCTCAAAGATCATCTAGTGCCAACCCCCCTGCCACGGGCAGGGACACCTCCCACTAGACCAGGTTGCTCAAATCCCCATCCAGCCTGGCCCTGAACACTGCCAGGGATGGGGCATCCACAGCTTCTCTGGGCAACCTGTGCCAGTGCCTCACCACCCTCATGGTGAAGAATTTCTGCCTTGTATCTAATTTAAATATCTACCCTCTTCCAGTTGAAAGCCATTACCCCTTGTCCTATCACTACATGCCCTTGTCAAAAGTGCCCTCTTCGGCTTTTCCGTAGGCCTCCTTTAGGTACTGGAAGGCTGCTATAAGGTTTCCCTGCAGCCTTCTCTTCTCCAGGCTGAACAAGTCCAACTTTCTCAGGCCTCTGAATGTTATCATATCATGTCTTTTGTTGTCCCTGTCCTGTGTTACATACACATTTCAAGAGGAAACAGCACTAAAGGTGAGCTTACAGGACCGTGCTGGCTGGCACGTAATCAGTTTGCCTGCTGTGTTCAAAGGTGTGAATTGTCCTAAAAAAACAAATACCCCAGTGATTTCTCTGATAAGTAGTTCAGTGCATAAGTGTCAAAGTTTATTAGACCTGTTTAAACTAAACCATAGGTTTCCAAGAGTGGATCTTGTATATTCCTTGTATAGTCTTTTGCTTTTAAACTTAGCATACTTACGCTGTATCATTTACTGTTGCTGATGAAGTATCATAGTCCATCATGTGCATCTGTCTGGGCAAATTTGTACTTTGGCACTACTGAACTACCAAAGTCTGTTCATCCCTCTAAAGCCATTCTCAGTGCAGCCCCAAGTTACGTGTCTCCAACTGAAGGCATGGTTTCGTTCTTAAGGGTTATTCAGGCTGTACCAAATAGCTGTAATATTTCAGGGAAGTTACTGGTTTCTGCTGCTGTTTTTTTCTGCACTCATACATCTGCTCATTTCTAGTGTATATGGCTCCTGGGCTACCTCACTTCCCATCAGGGAACGGGGGGCCTTTCTTGAGTCATGGATGGTGGAGGCTGCAGAAGGCAGGAATTACCTTCAGCGCTGGACGCTTTTGTTTGTTTAAGGTCAATTTGTCAGGCTTGAGAGCTGTAGTCAAGAGAACAAGCCCAAACACATTGCTGAGGAAAATCGTGCCACTTTTATTCTGATTTAGATGAGCTCTCTGTGCAGTTTTTCTGTATGTATGTCTTTTCAGAAAGCAGTTTCTCAGCGATGCTGTGCAACAGAAGTCTCCGTTCCCTTTGTGGTACTAATTGAAAACGGGCCAAACGGATTGCTGCAATGAGACAACTTCCACTTCTCGAAGTAGAAAGAAGTACTGGATGTAAATCAAAATATGACATGTACTTAAAATACTCAAGCAACCTTTCCAAATGCTTCAGCTGGAAAGGATGTGAAACAAAAGCAGTTTCACTGGACTGTGCATGCCTGTCTCGAGACTTAGTTTTGACACTCAGGCAGTCTTTTTCTCTGTGCTGTTGAAACATTTGGCTGCTTTTGCATCACAGCTTCTCTTGTAAGAATTATGTTCAGGTAATTTGGAAGTCTGCAGTAAGTTTTATTAATTGACGTTAGAGAAGTGCTACCAAATGCTGTTGTAGAGAGTGCCCTAAAACGTTTGGGTGTTTTGGGGGGGTTTTTGTTTGGAGGACTTCAGTTGCTGCTGTTCACATCATGTTTGAATCTCATTTTTCTGGCATGGAATTCTTACACTGTATTTTCTCAGAACAGTGAGAAGTATTTCATCAGGTTTCCAGGCTGACTCTATGGACTTGTGAAGCCTTTGAATACAGAGCATTTCCCAAAAGCCTGTGGCTTTATTAGAGAATCTCTGCAAGGGAGTGAAATATTAATTCCCAGAACTTTGAAAATGTTTCATTAGTCAGAAAAAGAGGTGTCCACAGGCCTTTTTTATGTCTTTAATTGCATACCATATGGCAAATGAAGTTTCCTGCAGACTAACTGTTCTGGTAGGGAGCATGAGGTGAGTTTGAGTTTTTTTTAAGCTTCCTGTTATATAAAAGGCTGGATAATAAACTATTTTGCATCTACCGCTGCAATAGGTTTTCACTTCCCAAAGCTTCATTATATTTTTTTTTAGTTCTAAATGATGACGTTGTTTAATTTCTGCAGGATAGCTATTTTATAAGTCAGCTTAGATTCCTTAGGCCTGTGCACCCATGGCTGTGAGTCAGGAGGGATCTGTTTTGCATATGTGTATGTCACTCGGATTTTACTGTCAGTAAACACGCCCTTTAGCCTCCACAAGTGTGTTGTGAGGTTTGAGAAGATAAATGGCTGCCAGTGTGTTGTAAAGTTATTAAAACCTCTCCAGTTCCCTGCTGATACACAGTACTTAGCAGATTAAGCCCTTCAAGACTTTCATCGTGAGTTCTCAAACATCTGAAATGGGAAAGCCACAGTAGGTGATAATTCTTGTCGCCTGATGATGGGCAGCATTTTTAATTAAGGGTCCATGAAGACCTGGAAAATGTGGATTTGATAAGTTCACTTGAATTTTTGTCCTTAAGGGACGCAAGTAGAGCAAAACAGGAATTACAGATAAATGTGGTTTTGGCTAAACGAGCAATTTTCTTTGTAGTTCTCCCATGTACCTTAACAGGTTGGATGCTGGATACTTACTGTAGCCTCTGTTTTAATATTCTTCTCTTCTGCTATTGATACTTTGCAGTCCTAGAAGTCATGACAGCAGGACTTCTGTGGGATGGGATAGGTCTGGTGCCTCTACAGTGAGGCACCAAACAGCAGATGTTTAGCTGATATGTTAGAGTATGACTGGTATAATTCAATGTGATGTCTCTGGGATGGGAATGTTTTAGGGTTCTGAACCCTGCTGTTTTGAAGTAGAACTGTTGGTTTTCAGTAGGGATGTAGCCTTGTGAGAAATAAGGGGCAAGAGTTCCCTGCCTAATCTCAGGAATAATTGCCATGTTCAAAGGTGAGCATACACCCACACGTACTGCAAGTAGCGTTCCTGAAGGCTTAGCAGAGTGCTAGGAACACAATGCACTGAGCAAATTCCCTCCCTTGGCTTCAGGAGAAAATTGTTTGTGTATTCAGAGATTCCTCACCCCACTGCAAAAATACCTTTCTGCCTTTCTGCAGGGCACATGCGCACACACCCAAGCACTGAGGTGCTCTACCTTTGCTGTCACGCAGATGCTTTTTATTCTCTTCACCAGCAGCATGGCTAGCACAAAATTGATTCCTTTTTCTACATGATATAAAACCCAAAGACGAATTGTTAATCCAGTCGGCTGCTTTGAGTTGTTCCCTGTGCTGAATTCCTGTCTCCTCCTGGTGTGACCCCGGTGGATTTAATTGGTGCTGCCACAAAGACGAATGCCTCCCCCTGCACGCGCTGACAGCCAGCAGTGCCTCTTCATTAGTTGTCAGGAGCACGGGACCTCAAGGGCATTGCTGAGACTGCCGGCTGAACTAATTGTGCCCCTGATATCTTCTGGAGGGAGCAGGCAGGCCGTTCAATCAAACGGGCACCAGCATTGCTGCGCATAGATATCGCTGTGTAATGGCATATTGTGCTCCACCAGCTTTGAGCGCTGCTCGTTTCCTATTGAAGGTCTCTTGAACGCGTTGCTGCCCTTATTAACAGAGTGATTTCTCGAAAACGTATTTGGTAGGGAGCCACCTCTCTGCATGCGGGCGTGTTGGCATGCTCTGCCTTGTTCTCATCCTTCAAAGGAAGCCGTGGGGTGGTTTTTGGTTGTTGTGTGGTGGTGGTTTGTTGGGGTTTTGTTTGGTGTTTTAGTTTTGTTTGGTTTTGTTTTTAAATGACCCCTGGTAATGCATGGAGTCGGTCAGCTGGCTTCATTTCTCTGGCTCAAGCTTTGTTGCTTGCTTCTCACAAGGTTAATGGTGAGAGCTCAGTGGGAATGAACTCTTCTCCATCTCGAGGAGCAGCTCTCGTGATGTGCAGGTATTTTCCATGCCCATAATAGGTTTGCCTCCTTCATAGTTTTCAGAAAAGCAAAACCCGAACCATCCCCAGTGCTACATCCCCGTGAAATGAGATGGCGGGTTATGCCACCAAGTTGTTGTGCTGGCACCATAAAATCTGCTAATATCAAGCTCAGATTTCTACAGGTCAATGCATTTAATATTTCTCTTAGCTATGTTTTTTCTAACTTTGTTGTCACGGCTGATGAACAACATTGGGCACTGAGGTCAGGCTACTGAGGGCACTGAGTTCAAGATACCTGCTTTTTGTTCCGGTTCCAGCAGTGACTCCTTCCGTGACGTTGGACCCAGGACTATCTCTCCGTGCCCTCATGTCTATGCACATTTAATTGAGGTGATACCTACAAGCTTTGCAAATTAATGATGTTAAGAAAATGTAAATCTGAACTAGTCATAGCCAGCAAGAAGTTTTTATAACCTTTATACTGGGAGTGTGGGGGAGAGAGGCAAGACTAGTATTGTGACACATAGCTGTGGAGTGAGATGAGTAGTTTTGCCTCTTCTTCAGGTGGAAGATCCCCTCGTGATACCACATCAGTTTAAAGATAAAGATTGCTGTGACTCAGTTTGGGCTACTGAAGAAATAGCAGAAAAGGTCTTGTTTATCCTGCAAGGGGAGATGGGGCACCTTTTCCTATTCAGAAGATGTGGTCCCTTTTCTGGTAGAACTCCAGCATTTGTATCTGGCATAGAACAGCCTGCAATAGCTGATTTAAACATAATTTCTTTAAATATAGAAGTATTCATTCATAATTATTTTTATCAGCCTAAAATTAATCTGGTAGAAATTATAGCAGTTTAGGCCATCTGCTTTTAAAGCTAAAGGCGTTAAATCTAGATGCAAGAACTATTTAAAAGAAAAATTTAAAAAAAGAGCCCTTTCTGAATATCTTTAAAGTATGCATTATGTGCAGAATAGCCAAATTATCCTCACTTACATAGCTCAGGTGTATATCATTTGAAGTTAGTGAAACATGAGCCATCACAAATTTGCATATATAAAACCTGCTATCTTGAATCCCTTCTGTCTTTGTGAATGAGTACGGATTATAGGTTAAAAGTGTGTGTATTTATAGTAGAAGTAGTAATATTACCTGCTTCCTGAATGCTTTTTCCTAGTTACAGTCTATTTTGAAGATAGGTGATGGATGAAGCACTTAGGAAACACTCCCAAACACTTGTAGCTTTCATTTTCTTTCCTGTAAAGTAATTCCACTTACTTTTCAATCATCTGTTCTCAGTGGCATTAATTTCATGTGGCAGAATACTGCATAGGCTTCATAAAATATTTTTGAATAAGTGCAGTTTCTTTGCCATTACTCAAAGATGGTGTTTAAAGCTGAAGCTGGTTATTTTGCACTTGTGTCTTTTAATTTAGAATCAGACTACTTTTATTGGCCCTGCTTAACATGTGACACGTGTGATCTTGATACGTGTTTGCTTCGAAGGTGAAGTTAGTAATATTGTTCATTTGGACTAGCTTCTTTGTGTGACCCACTGGTGTCACTGGAGGTCATCCACTACATGCAAGAGGTTGGAACGTAGTGGTGGTGGCATTTTTATTTTCTTTTAATTTAGAATCAGACTACTTTTATTGGCCCTGCTTAACATGTGACACGTGTGATCTTGATACGTGTTTGCTTCGAAGGTGAAGTTAGTAATATTGTTCATTTGGACTAGCTTCTTTGTGTGACCCACTGGTGTCACTGGAGGTCATCCACTACATGCAAGAGGTTGGAACGTAGTGGTGGTGGCATTTTTAAAACCTTATGTGGCACAAAAGCAAACTTAGTGGTCAAGTTTGCGGTGAACGTCTTCCACTGTCAGTGTATGCGTACACCAGATTTACTCTTAATGAGGATGTAACTCATGTCGTGAAAATTACTTTTTGAGGACATGGTTTATTCCCACCCTGTTTTAAGTGCCACCAGTTATAATCACATCAATTATGAGTTTTGCCAGTTTTTTCTCTGCCTCAGCACTGGAGCTTGACCAGCAATATCGATGCTGGCAAATGGCTTACGTAGTGCCAGAGGGAGCAGAGGTAGTTCCCCTGAAGCCAGGTGGTCCGTGGGAAGTGAGAAAGGTAACTGGAATGAGAGCTCATTGCTCTGACAATTTTTGATAGTGACTTGGGGGCCAAGGGGGAATTTTGTGGAGGGAGTGGGGGGCCAAGGGGGGGGGGGAATGCAATATTGTCATTTTGCGTTGTTCTATTTAGGTGTGTAGAATTTCCTGAGTTTTAATAGTGCAGACCCTGTGGGCCTGAAGATACGTTACGCCCCAACTATATGGCTTGAGTGGGTTTGAAAGCTACTGGAGGCCTTTGGCAATGTCTGTGTTATATCTATTAACTATATGCCATGCACACATTGTTTGCCAATATAAAATCACGTGTGTTGATGCTTATTGGATTTTCTGGTGTGTAAATATAAACCTTATGTCTCAAGCCCAAAATGCCTTTTTCTGACTACAATAGTAGTCTGAACATCTCTGATAGCGGCTAGCTGCCTTTATTTTATTTTATTTTTTTTAATTTTCCTGTATGTCCCTCTAGTGGTGACATCAAAAAGTCTAGTGAAGTAATAGATGTATTTCTGTGTTGGATACCCTGTTCAGGGCTTCAATTTTTAACTCATGTCAGCAGTATTCTTAGCACGTCATGAAGCACAGCTTGAAACTTAGATTACTGAACAAATTCTGTGAAGTGGGAAGACAGCACTGGGAAAAATACGAGACAATGGTAACTCAGGCATTTTGAGAAAAGATTTTCCTAAATATCTGCATTGCTGACATCATTTTGATGAACTGTGATGTGATTACCTTGCTCACTGCCTCTGCTCACTGAAGTGAGGATCCATCAGCTTAAATAAACAGGCGAAGTTTTATGCCTGTTAAGGTGAAAATGTTTTTATTGCATTTGCCTGTGTGCACTTCCTGTATTTCAACTGTTAAAAGGGGATCCGCACTTGATTACACTAAGTAATGAAATAGCAGCGTAGGAAGTAGTGAGACAGAAATGATTTGGAGAGATGCTCCAAAGTATAGGCGTACAAGATGTGGTTATCGGGTGGCATGTTCTGTTGTACAGATGTCTGATGGTCTTCTGCAATAATAATAATGGAATTCCTGTGCTTGATGCCAGGTTCATCAAGAACCTCTGCAGATGTGAAAAATAAAACAATTAAAATGTATATACCTCCTCTGTCAAATAGCTGGTGGTATCCCACTTAAAATGGCAGGAAGAAGAGTGTAGGCGTCTTGCCTGAAGCTGTTCTGGAAACTGGTGGTTGAGTCTGAAGGCAGATCTCACCTCCTTGGTGCACCAAGAGCTTCTGGCCCTGATGTGGGAGGCAGAAGTACACAGGCAGTGAGCTCGTGAAGCCTTCTCATCTCTGAAAGTAGTGGGAAATGGAAGCTCCATTTGGATTAAAGGATGGTTTAGCCAAACATCCTCAAGATACGGTACTTCCTAGTGCCTAGGTCATCTGAACAGAAGTTGGATTCTTTTCCTAAAGTTTATAGATACTAAGGCAGATGTGGTTTGTGTTTTCTCATGTGCTTGGGTGTTGCTGCCTGACCTAGTCCTCTGCCCCATGCTTGTGGTGGTAAGAGGCACACAAGTCCTTTGGTCTTCATCCAGTCCTTCTGCAGACTCTTTTGTCTTCCCCATTTTCAGCCTTGTGTTAGAGGAGTGGGATGAAACTTTAAGACCGTAGTGAGTGCAAGGCCCTTGCTTGTTTTTGTTCCTTCAGCACACATGTCAGACTTAAGGCTGAAAAGCAGAATTTCTACCTCATATCTGCCAGTTTCACAGTTAGTTAGATCATATACTAGTATGTGGTGTTGGTTCGTTATTCAGCAATGTGAAAGCTGGGTTAGCCCGACTCCTTCCCTTTGACAGCAAAGGAAAAACTTTCCATGGGTTGTGAATGTCTTTGCACAGAATGACTCTGTATCGTCTCTCCTCATGGAGTCATAGCTTGTACTGCTGCTACCTCTGGAGATGGAAATCTCTGCTAATTAGCTTGTATGTCTTTTATAATGCTAATGGGCATAGCCAGTTGTGAAATCTTGATCTTCTGTGCTGTATTCAGAGCCTTGCTATATTCATAGCTTCAGTGAGTGGTTAGCTTTATTTTCTGGAATAACAAAGAGGAACATGGGATTGATGCATGTTTGTGAAGAGACACCTTCAGACTACCACCGTGAGGTTGACCGTCAGATCTTAACGAAGCTGGTCTACAATTTAGGTGATGATTAATGAAGAAGTAATGTCAAGGAGCAGTGCTTGAGGGTGTTGTGTTGACTTCTGCTGCAGACCAAACAGTCTCTTCTGTGGGAGGAGGAGAATGACTGCTGCTCTGGGCTGAAACAAGCTGTACCCGGCAGCCGACGTTCCCGCACCGCGGCGTGTCTTGCTGGCGGTGTGTGTCCAGGGACAGCCTGCCCTTCCCTCTGGCTGGCTGCGTGCAGCCCAGGATCCGCTCTGCGAAGGGCTGCTTTCAGGGGTGATTACGGAAGGTGCGGTAGCCTTGTCAGCCGGTCTGCTGTGCTCCCGTGCGGAGGAGGAAGAAGGAAAATACCCAGGGAAGGGTGATCTTTGCGGCTTGCCAACTGCAGCGCTGCAGCTACCGGGTCTGGGGGGAAGACGCCATCTGCTACCATTTGGCACGACTCGGCCGCAAGAGCACAGAGCGCCTTATTGTCCTCGACCTTGGCGGGAGGAGCTGGCAGCGTGCCCGCTGGCGCTGCTGCCTGCGGCCAGAGATGGGAGCGGGAGGGCGGTGGTGGTAAAACAGCAACTGCGGCGGTGCGAGGGCTGGGGAAGAGGGACGGGGGTGCCTCGGACACCGTCCGTCTGTGCCTGCGCAAAAGGAGACGCTTCGCCAGGAGCGAGAGGGTCCTGCTCACCCATGGGGCCAGCGAGGGGCTCCCAGACCATGATGGAATAATGTGCCTGTCAAGGACAGTAACGCCATTAAAGCTCTTAGCAATGTTAGAGGGTAATACTAGGAGGTTTACCCAGGCTGATGAGAGAATGAGCTGGCTCAGTGGAGACCTTGCTGAACTTGATAAACATCCCCAAACAAGATTAGCTGCGCCAGGGGCTGGTTTCCTTCAGAAGGACAGGGCACCTGCAGCCTCACGCCTTTCAGTTTCTGTTCTGGGTTACTGTCATCTCTAAGGGTGGACCTCCTTTTCTAGGGACAAAGTAGAAGACGGTATGGGCTTAAGGATAAACCTCAGATAAACTGCCTCAAGCATTAGGTACGTCTTTGCTCAGCATCTCAGCTATGGGAATAAAATGGCTCAGAGGTGAGAGAGGGTACTTTCATCACAGGCAAGCCAAACAGTAAAAGCAAGGTGTGAGAGAAGATAATGGTTGGAGCTAAGGAGAGCGAATAATGGAATTAAATAGTGGGCTACCAAGAAGGTATAGAAAAAGTGTGTTTATATTGGTGCAACATGAAATAATTTGGGCCATACCCCTGTTATTTCCTTATCAATAGAGAATGAAATTAAGCTATGGTAAAGGCAAAACAAAAATCGTAGTATAAAACTTGTTCGTGCACGGCATCCGTGTGTGTGCATGCTGTCTTTCTGTTTGTGGTCTTGCAGAGGAGCACTTTGGAAATGGTGAAGGAGAAGCCAGGCCGGGAGGGCAGCCTGCAGTTTGTTACAGGCCCATGATGGATAAAAGCATGTTTAGCTTCCATCTGTTATGGTCTGGATGATGCTGATAGAAGAGTCATAGCTTTGGCAGTGATGGATACTAGAAACCATTGCCATTTTTAGCTGTTCCAAAATTTTTCCTATTCTGTTTGCTGGACATTATTTCTGTTTGATATGTATTGGCGGATATACTGGAGGTGGTGATTAGCTACAAGTGTTAGATGAAGTGATGCTCTCCTTGCTGTCTCTCCCTCTTCTACTGCTGCGCTTGGTACAGAAATGATGGGGACTGTGGATAGTTAGGGATGTTTTGTCACATTCCAGATAACGGTAATTTTGCTTTCCTGGAATTATATGCATAATTTCTTACAGTTTATGAAGCATTATACAGTGGGAGCGTAGCTTGAAAGTAATAAAGAACCTAGATATTTGACTATAGTGCAATGTGAGAAATGGATTACTTGCTAAATACAGTATTTTCTATGATTGCTGAAGTGTAAACATCTCATTTTTGTACATCTGTGCTGCCTCGTGATTAAAAAAAAAGTCATTGAAGTGTGTCTTATATAATTTTGCTTTAATTAAAAAAAAAAAATGTACTGCGATTATGGAAAATGGTGCACCACACACAGTTACAGCACTCACTAGTTCTTCCTGGAAAGTAGCAAGAGATGAGCAGCACAGGAAGGCAGGAGAACCTGGGATACTACAGAAAGTTGTCATTACGGCAGGAGCTGGGCCCACAGACAAGAGCATGTTCCCTCCAGAGGTTTATTCTCTCGTCACATCCCTAGAGGTGATCCATATGGATTGAACGGCAGGATTTTGCTACAGATGTTTGCAAATCGCTTTATTGTGGCTCCATATTGTTAGTCTTTGTATTTTTTTGTGATACCTATCCAGCCTTTATTTAAAATGCTGTAATTGCTCTGTTAACTCCAAATGTATATTTGGAGTTGTCATTTAAAAGCCTTGTCAAAGGTGAGTTAGACTCCAGTGCACTAAAATCCATTTGAAGAATCCCCTAAGACTTTACATGTCAGTCCTTTTAAAGGCACATAGATTTGCAGAGAAGTGGGGTCTCTAATAGAACGTGCTGTAGTCAGTATACGTGTGTATGTTGATTTGTTGTGTTTTGAGTACAGCTTTGTCCACGCATGCAGATGCTGGGAGAAGAAAAATGTGAAAGTAATTTTCCAGCTTGAAAGTGCTTTTGATCTTTTGGGGCTCCTACGCATCTCAGTGATAAAACCACAATTCAGATATGTTTGGCAGAGAGTGTCGACACCGGAGCTGGGATAACTGAGGTTTACTTTCTCAGAGTACCATTAACTACTGTTGGACCTGCAGCTGGTTTTTGTAATGCACCAGCTCTTTTAATTCCCTTTCTGTTTTAACAGCATCGAGTACATATCAACATGTTATTTAAAGTAAGACAGAGAATACTCCCCTGAAAATGCCCTGAAGATTCAGTCACGTTCATAAGTTACCTTGCTCTGGCAAAGGCTGGGGAGAGATTTAATAAGGCTTTTATTCCATAGTAATTAAATGATGTCTGACTGATGACACTGTAACTCAACAGATTAAATTGCTGTGTGAAAAGATAAAATCTGTCATGCAGAGATGCACACTAGTAATTACTAGTGCTGGATGGCACATGTGACACCCCCTCAAACTGTTCACCCTTGGTTGAGGCACTCGACTCCACAGAGACCCTGTGTCTGGAGTAGAGGCAGTAATACATAATGTTTTTCCTAAGGTGTTTTGTATTTCTTAGTCTATAAGTGAAATGAAATTGAGACAAGTGTAATACTACTGAATTATGTGGATTTGAACTTGAAACTGTCATTTTATTTGATCACCATCCCTACTCCTTGATGTTTTTTGATTATTGTTTGGTTTTATATCCATGTTATGATTATTTTCTAAAGCAGGTAATTCTTACCGTTCAGAGCTGACTAAAATCTCTACTGAAAGCATTTGGACAATTTCATCCTTGATGTACCCGGAGTTCATCCTTGGAGGTCTGTTGTACTTAACCTGTTTCTGAAGAGAATAGGTAAAGATTAAATACGACACTTGGCTCTTCATGTTGCCCTTTCACTTCAGTAGCATAACATGCTGCAAAGAAAAATATCAAGGTTTTGCACAGCCCTGCTGCTCAGCAGAGTTCATGTTCCCTTTAACAGTAATATGAAAATTGCTTTTTGTGAATTGATGGTGAGATCTGTACTATGTGGAGTACGTGGCAGTTCTTTTACTGGTCACTTCATGAATTCATATACTGAAGTGACTAACCTTAGCCAGCTCTTAAACAAAACACGGTTTAAATCTAAGCTGGAATTTTGTGTGTCTGAGACAGCAATGCCTGACCTCTGTCTCTGCTCCGCAGCAATATTTTGTCCTGCGGCATGACAAAAAACCCCTCTCCTAATTTTTGCTATTAAACCGGCCTATCTAATAGTTTATGTCTATGCTTAGAATGAATCTAAATATTCAAAGAGTTCAGCATCTCCAAATCCATTTATTCCTTCTGCTGAGGTGGGTGACGAAGTGGTACATAAAGACCTCTCAGATGTAAAGAGCTTGTAAACAGGCTGAACTCTGCCCTGATATGGTGCCAGGCAATTAGCTGAGAGCACCACTTGTTTGCTGCTGCTTCCAATTTACTTCAGATTTTGTATCCTGTGGCAGCAAGCAGTGGTGTTGTAGCCAGGCCTTTAGCAGTTCCTACACTCAGTGGCTTTTTCCAGCTTTCCCTTTGTCCTGCTAAGGGAAAGAATTGCAATCTCCTTTTCATCCCTTATGAGCCTTTGCTTCCTCTCGCCCTGCCTTAGAGCTAGCTGTGTTTCCACCCTGGCTGTGGTCCCTGAGAGCTGGCGGCGCCAGTCCTGCCCTCCCCACTCCACCTCCCAGTTACCCTTTGCAAACCACCCTGGTCTTATTGACCAAAGCCTTCGTGCAGCCTCACAAATAATATGGCTTGTCCAGGTCTTGCGCCGGGGGCGCATGGTCAGGACTGAAAAAGGCCGATGTCATCCCAGCTTTTATTGTCAAGGTCAGTTACGGTGACAGTACGTACGAAGTCTAATATGCATAAGAGTCCGCTGGTTTTCAGGGAGACCTTAAAAATCAGGGAAATTTTATGACGCATGCAACCATGAGGTTAATAAGTTGATGTTTCATTTTAATTGCCTGGGATGTTCTGTGCTGGGTAGTGTAAGCCAAGGGCATGGCAGTGCTGCCCTCTGCAGCCTCCTGTTGCGGTGGCCACAGCTGTCATGGGGAGTTGTTTCTTAGGGCAGCCCTACCCGGGTCAGGCTGGAACATAAAATAGTACTAATAGGCTATAAAAGGCTACACACCCTCAGCAAGGTCATCTTAATGCCCGCTCCTTTTGTTGTCACCCTGCTAATGTGTTTTTTGACAGCAGGCTATTGTACACCCCAGTCACCTTGCCCCTCGCCGTTAAGCAAGGTACCCTTTTCAGGTTTTCATGGGACGCTCTAAGCCTTAGCCCGCGTTAATGATGCTCCTGATGTTGGTGTAGACATATGCGGCAGAGCTAGCGAAGTGACAACGTGCGGTGGGTACGGTGGGTAGGTACCTTCACACACAGTCACAGAAGTGTTTTGCTCCCTTTTCATCTCTAACTTGGCACTTTGTGTGCTGGTACCAGTTCTGGCAGCCCACAGCAGGGAGACTTATAGATGGCATTTTTTGTGGAGGACAGCTCTTTGCTTGAAAAAAAAAAAAAAAAGTGTGTATATATATATATATATTTTGGGAAAATGGCTATGATGTCCTTAGCACAATTGGTTTGTTTGTCTGGACGGGTCATTAAGGTAGTGTTTTGAAGAAGAGGTTGGATTAGTATGTAATTTTCCAGCAGTAATTTTGAATGGACTGAAGAAGAGTTGTTGGATCTGTTGAGATAACAAAACCAACCAACCAACCAAAAACCACACACACACAAAACACCACAAAAAACCCAAACAAACCCACAAAACCAACCAAAAACCCCCAAAACCAAACCCCGCGTTTCACTGCTTTATTTTGTTTCTGTATTAGATAATCTAGTGTAATTCATTCAGTGTCTCACATGAACAAAGAATATGGTATTCTGTTACCAGATACACTTGGTTGTCTCACCTGTATTTGCTGACATACATAATTATAGTGCATATTTGTCCTACTTAACTTAATCTGCCTCATTCAGATATAGATGGGGTCTTCAAAGTTGAACATTTTGTGTTTGGACTTATTTATAGTGTCTAAGCAAACTGAAGTCATCCTGAATTTTCTTCCTTGTAAGTGAGGAGAGAGTTTAGCCTCAGTGAAATCCAATTTAAACTTCTCCCAGCCATGTAGTTATTTTCCTAACAAACTACGCAAAGTCCTATAGTTTTGTTTATGATGACTTGGAAGAATTGAGCCAAGCCTTGACTTTCAAGCTGGGGAATTCAGTTTTAATCTATCCAGCAGGTCTTTACTGCATGTTTCTCAGCAAAGTCCTATTCTTGACTTTATTATTGTCATTTTTTCCCATGTGACTAAGTCCAGAAATTATACGTGAGCAATGATAATTCTTTTGGGAAACCAGTAGGGAAACTCCAGAGATACGTTAAATTTAGTAAGTTGAATGATTAATTCATGACGCTTGCAGAACCAATGCAGGATGCTGACTATGATTTTGATATTGACTTTATTGTTCTGTGGTCTGAGTTGTGAGTAATGACAAGGGGTCAGAGGCAGAGAAAAAAGAAATCTCTTGTGGTAGTCAAAGTAAAATTATGATGGTGTGTGCTGGAAAGAAAGAAGGGATTGATTCCATGTATTATCAGCTGTATAAGACTTGGTGTATCTCAGCTCTTCCAGCAGTTTACCTACGAAGGTGAATCATCCCATTAGAAAGTCTCCATTGAGTATGAAGTAGCTTGAACAGATGGAGGGTTTTTCGTGGGCTTCCTTAGATGATGATATCAGATCCTGGAAGCAAAACTGGCAAGAAAGTAAAGGCAATGAACGCTTAATAGAATTCCCCACTAGTATAATCTCAAAGCTGACAAGTTATGACAGGCAGCAGGTGAATGTATACTTGACGATAGATCATTTTGCCTCCTTCTTGACAGGCCTATAAATCTGTCTTCAATTAAAATGCCTTTTTTTTTTTTTTTTTTTAGGTAAGAGAAAGTAAATGTGTAAACACTTTCTTCAATTTGCATTTAAATTACTAATTATTTTGAAATTAAAAAACCCACTGATTTGTGCAAGCAAAAAGTTTTTGTATGTGAATGTGATCCTAAATTTAAGTTTGAGAGCTGCTTGCTTTCTCTTCACTTGATTTATATAAAATACTTTCCAGTTGCTTTCCTGGTAGGCAGCTGTCCTCCAAATGCGATCTATGCTATTTTTTAACTAAAAATAATAGCTTAGAGATACCATGCTAATGACATGGGCCCATTGTTGTCTAGGGCTACTTCAGAATTTGAGAGCATTTGAGGTAGTTTAGGAGCTGCTGTAACTATTTTGTGTGCTGAACTGCTAAGGTTTAAAAAAAGCTCAGTCTGGCTGCTAGGCAGACTTTTCAAGATGCCTTGGCAGGCAGCAGATATAAAGACCAATTAATCCTTACGTATAATAAAAAAATCAAGGTAACCAGAAAAAGGCCACCTCTCTGGAAGGTGCCGTATAGCAGATGGAAGTAGTTAATGGAATATAAATACAAGAATTAAAAAACATATTAAGAAAAAAATTAAAGAATTGGGTGGTATTAAAGTGGCTTATTGAAAATTGTACGTATAAATGCATCAAAACCCCTAAATTCCAATTATTTTTCTATATTTGTACGCATGTATTTATATGCTTAACTATCCTGTTGTATTGTGAACAGTAGTGAAATGGAAAAGTACGCACAATCTTCAAGTTGTATTTTAATAAATTGCGATCATCCCTTGCATCCCCTTGGAAAGTAACTTGTTTCTGAAATTGAATAGGCTATATTGCCTTTCTAGGGAACAGGCCCCTCCTGTCTTTGAAGGCTCCCGAAGACTGGAAAATGAGATTTAAACTATTAGGCTCCTGCTCACCTAAGTATACTTCAGATATTCTTTCCATCTGTGACACATCCTCACAAGTGGTGTTTTCTGGGTGGGAGTGTGTGTGTGTGTCCTGTTCATGTTGCTGCTCCACAGATTGTCGCCTGAAATTGTGCTCACCCTCAATGGGAAGCTCTCCCCCCTCTTCCTCTGCTTTGAGGAGGAGTACAGAAGAGTGTGGAGGCTTCCAAACTGTAACATAAGCACTGCTTCATAACTGCCGTGGAGTTCGGGCTCACGACCAGCAGTGGGAATGAAACCAACGCTGGCTCACAGCGCGCAAGTTGCTGTGCCAAAACGAGAGTGCCAAAACAGACTTTTCCATTACATTCTACATCTGTGTCTTGTAGTAGTTCCTACATCTAGTTCGCTAGGAGATCTTGGAGATGTGGTTTCTCAGCTCCCAGCCACGTCAGAGCAGCGCTCCTGCTAAGTATCTCCAGAAGCAATGTCTCTGACAAATGCCAAATGCTCTTGGTTTCTGGCCCTCAGCACCAACGTGTCTTCATTCTGGAGCTGGCAGGGTCCTGCTCGCTCCAGGGGTCCTGGCACCGGGCAGGCTAGCAAGCCAAGCCTCAGCGGTGTCCGCAAAGGTCCCAGCTATCATCTGCTGCCTTTTAAAAGGGGAAAGGGTAATCATGAAACGGTATTTCCGACTGGACTAGAAATACCCATTCTTAGTCCTATAACACTGGCTATAACTCATTGCCATACTCTTCCTGTTAGTGCTGGGAAAAAGCTAGACTTACTGTTTCGCACAGACGCGTGCAAGCACAAGACAGATGCTGCAAGGTTACAGCATTTCTGTGATTGATTATACTATGTGAATACAGTTTCTTTACCTAGGACATGTTTTGACACAGCTGTTTCAGAAAAGCTTTTCTTGCATACCTGTGTGTTGCGTTTTCAATAATAAGAATGAAATGTTCTACCTTGTATTAATATATTTCAGAACTAGCTTACATTGGAGAGGGATGATTCACTCTTCTTTTTGAAGGGACGTGCAGCTGCAGTTATTGAAGACTGCTGGATGTTAAGTGTTTGTTGTGACACTTGCCCTTAATCTCTATGTAACTCTGGGAATACTTGGAGGTCTGGTCCCAAATGGCCTCTGCGCACCTAGGAAGTTGTTTGATTTTTATTCTTTTCCCATTCCACTATTAAACACTTAAATACTCAGTGGTTAGGGTAAAATGTGCCAGATACCATGCTAGCTAGTATTTTACCTGTGTGATGTAAGGACAAGAACCATAATTCTTAAAAATTAGGTTAACGTAACCATCTTTTGCGAATGTTTTACAGCAGACTGCTTGTAGTTTTGGTTTTATTTTCTTGGTTTAATGTTCTGGTTAATAATGTTTTCTCAGGAAAACTGGAGAATGCTGTAGTCAGGCCTGTCTCCCACTGACCCCGTTGCACAGACAGGTTCAATTTGTAACAGCAAATCCAAAGCAGAGATGCAGACTTGGGAGTGGGAGAATCTCCTTCCAGATCTGCAGCCTCAGGGGAGAGGGGCGAGGGTGTGCAGCTCGGTGGGTGCAGGCAGGGGCTTCTCAGGAGGAGCTCGGGGTGCCGCCTCCTCTGTGTGCCCTGACGAGCAGTCCTCGGTCCTCTGTTCGGCAGGACGGGCGGGATTGAAATCTACTGCAAACATATTGCTAACGACTAATTAAAAATAAGCAGAGTGGATGTTAGAGCTGGAGGGAGAATGCCAAGTGTCTGGCGCTAGGATCAGGTTGCAGCCTGCGGTGCCAGGTCCTGCCCCAGCATCAGCTGGAGCCCTCTTCTCCTTCTCTGATGTGTTTGCAATGTAAATACTACTACCTGATAAAACCCAAAGTGTGCACTGTACTGCCAGTGATAAAGAAATGTATGCACTCGGAATAAAAGGTGGGCTTGGCTTGAAATTTCCTGGTTGCCTCCAGCTTCAGGCTGCAGTGGGACAGGAAGGTAACTTGAGCGTACGTGAGGACTGTGCTGTGACATCTTTCTGGTCTTCGTACCACTTCTCTTACGTTTAGTTCCGTAATATGTGGGCAGATTTACAGGGCCTTGTTTTGGAAAGTCGGTATTTATGATCTGAGAAGCTGCAGCTATGTTGGTCTGTGCTGCTGCTCCTCAGCTTCCAAAGACATCAAAATGTTTGGCAAAGCTGTCTTCTCAGTGGAGGTGAACCAAAATTTTATCAGTACTGAAAGCATGTTATTATTGAAATACATTTGCCCCAGGAAGGAACAGAAATTTGTAACAAATTGGAATCCTGTCGCAAAGTAATTTAGCGCGTTAGCACCTTACAAGAGGGTATATGGCCTGCTTGTTATTTTTAGCTGCCAGCAATGTTATAACTAAAACATAAGTTTCATTAATGCAGAGGGGAATGACTTGTGTGTTTATCCTGCTTGTGAGTGGCTCGCTGATTACCATCACTATTTGCAGGAAGCGAGCTTCCAAAAATGTTAAAAAAAAATTATCATGTATTTTCTTCTTCTTTTTTTTTTTTTTTTTTTTTTTCCCCCCCCTCCTATTGGAAACATTTAATTACCTCTGTCTGGCAAACCACCGCTTAGAATTTTGCAGTGTTGCATGTGACTCCTGATCCCAGTGGTACAATTCCCAGCAACTTCAATATAAACAAGTTTGCAGCCCAGTTATGAGAGAATGTTATGGAAAATACTGTAATACATTGAAATGGGAAAAAGGATTTTAGGATGAAAACTGGTAAGTATTAAATTTGAATTTAGCTGTAATAGCTCTGTTTAAACATACTCTCTCCCCTGTTCCCTCATGTGGATGTTCTGGGGGGATAAAGTTATTGCAAGGACTTGAATAACTGCATGTAGTCAGAAAGTCTATTCCAGATCGCATCCTTATACTTAGTAAGATACACCGCAGCTCTGAAAGCATGTTCTCAAGTGGAAAATCAAGCAATAGTATTGAAAGTTAATCTTTTGTTCTTTGTGGATATTATTGCATTATAGAACTACAAGAAAAGAATAAGAACCCCACACAGCCATGCCTTCTCTATGCTGTTCCTTGTCCATAATTTATTTGGGGCGGGGGGAAGACTGTGAGGTTGTTACTTCTGAAACGTGTTGACTTTTAAATAAGAACAGAACAATATCTAAATTTTCACCTTTGCTGACTAGACACTGATTCTTTTAAATTGACTTAGAACAATGTTTGCAAAGTTCAGGTCATGTTTCAGTGATAAGCAACACAATTTAGTAATCAAAGCATCTATGGGGTATGTTTATACTCAGCAGAGGGATGTGTGTGTATAAATCTAAGTATGTATGTCTGCTTGGTATTATTTATTTATATACCTAAGCATATGTTTAAAAAACAAACAACATTATCCTTTGTGAGGTCAGAATTTATGCCTCACATTAATAAAATCCGTCTGCATGGTGATAACTCAAAAACTTCAAACAGTGCAACATTAGAACTGTTCCACTCCTGCCCCTACCATTTATGCAGGCATCCTCTTGGGAAGCCCTTTTCCCTATAAGGTAAGGTATACCTGCCTAACAGTGTACAGTTTTGTACGCAGTGTGAAGCTTTTATCCCATAGAAAGGAATTTTTTTTTTTCACTAAAAGGTGAATTTTTTACATGCTTATTGTTAGATAGAACAACATCATATTTTACTATGAGAAAGCAAGTGTAGTTTCATCTTTATAAAGTGTTTGTGAGTTACAGAAACGCCACTTAAAAGATAGTGTTTAGCTATGCTTTGCCTTGTTCATTTGTACCCAAAAATCTGACAACACTTTGGCTTTGGGAGTACCTGTTCGTTGGGGTTTTGGGCAGGGGGGAAGGGGGATCGCAGGTTTTCCCTCAATGCATGAGCTGATGAGATTTTTTTCAAGGAGGGGTTAATACAGAAATGCAGATATTCTTCTCCTGTATCTGACCAGACAGCGTGTTTGACAGTGTTCTGCGCATTATGAAATCGTATCAGTATATCCCGTGAGGCTCAGCCAAAGTTGAACTTAATGGTCCTTTAATGGCAGGATGCAGAAGAAAAGAGGACGTTCACGTACAAACACTTCCTGCTTGTTCTTTTCTGCTCCTTTCTGCTCCTTTCTTTTCCCCCATCAAGATGATCTAGTGGTGTAGCTACTTAATGACTTAAAATAGCACTAAAATAAACAGCTGCTCCCAGCACTTCCTAGCTAATATAGCCTATCAGCTCAATGATTCACGACAGAGTGATTAGACTCACTTCATTACTGATGGACTGTAGGCAAAGGTGTTTCCAAGAATAGCAGACAGCTAACAGCCTGATGTCTCAGAAGTCCTGGACACTTTTCAGCTGATTTGTTTTAGTAATTGGAGGGAAGAAAATTGAGGAGTATTCATAGGTTCTGAGAAGCACGGGCAATAAATGATGTGATGCCACTCTGAGTTTTTACAGTACTCTCTAGACCTTGGTCATCTTCAGAGGCTGCTTGGTCTAGAGACCAAGGGAAGGGGACACTGTTTCAACTGGGGAAGTGTCCTGGTGCATAAGGGTTAGCAATTAAAGGAAAGGCATCAAGATATTCCCTCTTCTGATCTGCGCTGCCTGGGGAAACAGGATTGCCCAAGGTTTGGGAAAAAAATGGTCAAGAAATCTTTAGTAGATGCGTGTACTTCTGTTTTCAGCACTTGTGAATGATGGAGCTAATGCTGGTAAATATGGATCCTGGAAGCGTATGTGTTGGCCTTTAAATGATTGCTATCAGATACTAAATGAACAAAGCATCCAGGTCAATAAACTGGTCACACTCTCTCCAGAGGCACCGTCAGGGAGGCCTTGCTCTCCCTGAGCTCTGGCAGGAGCTAGGGATGCTGTTCCTCATGGTGCTGCCTTTTGGCTCTTCTCTGTGTCCCCGGCTGCCTGGGATGGTGGCCCTGGGCCAGCTGCTGTTTTGGACCTTCTTCCCTTGCTATTAACTTTTTTTCTGGAGAACATCAATGCGGCTGAACCATCGCCGCTGATGGTAGTGGGGTGCTCAGCTCTTCCCCTGCAGTGCGTGCGGCTGCCATGAATTGCCTTTAAATCACCTTCGTGCTGTTGCTGAGCCTTACTGTCAATCAGCTACCAACTTGTGCCGTCCTCAGGGATCTACTGGTGTTTTTGGGCTTTCCCTGCTACAGGCCACCTCTGTGCCAAGCAGAGAAAGGGGCAGGTGCCCACAAAGGACAGTTTACACAGCTGGTGGAGCACTGCAGGAGGCAGTATCGGCAGCCAGTTGGCTTACACCTTTTTACCTTGTAGTGAGATAACCCTTACTGATACCATTAACAAGATAAAGCCATGGTTTCAGTCACTCAGTGTTTCACTGCTGTGGTATTAACTGGGAGTAAGAAGCAGAGTTACTGCAGGCGCCAAGGTGTTGACATTTGCTGGTGACATGGCTTACAACTATAGTCCTCCACCATCAGCAGGCGAGGAGTCCTGGAGGCTGTCCGGCTCCCCTTGGCAGATTTCAGTTGGCCAAACATTGCTGCCTTCTGATGCTGAGTGGCCCCCCTGCAGCTGTATTGGGAGGATATGTCCCATTTCAGGTGATGTAGGCTCAGAGGGACAAAAGCCAGACGTTTGGCTTCAGGAGGAAATGTTTGCTGGAGTGCTGGCCAGATGAATGTAAGAAAAAATTTGTTCTCGCTTGAAGTTGCTATTGCTAATTCGCTCCTCTCTTTGTTTGTTCTCTCTAGCCCCACCCCATCTCCATCTGGTGATCCTCCTCCAAGTGCTTGGACCCTGTCACTGCTTTCTTGTTGATGGTCCTAAGTGTGTGATGGTTGTGGTGAATTCATGGTTTATAATGGTTGTGGTTTGAGTGACAGCATTATCTCAGGGTTAAAAAATGCTTGAGGGCCTTTTGAACTTGTGAACTGTATTAATTTTAAGCCTCTAAAATGAAAGAGGAAGAAGGTAGATTAATAGGGAATTCTAAAACCAGGCAGGAAAAATTGTCCTAATTTTAGTTGCAGTTGTTAAGAAGCCCTTAGCTTTTCTAAACAGTGGGAAAGTGCTGCTTCTGCTTCATGCCTGTTTTCTGGTATGCTTTGTAGCATGCAACTGGATGTAATTCTGCTCAGCTTTGTCACTGAAAAGCAGAAAGCATAACCAAAACGTGCTGGAGTACCTGTGCCCTGTGACTGCTTTAAGTGTCCCTAGTGTAGCTCTGAGCTGTGGGACCCTGAGAAAGCTGACAGCTGGTCATTTCACATTGTGGAACTGTCGTGGTTATAAAATCTGGTGGAAGAGGGTATATAGAAAGAAAGTCAACACATGCTTTGTTGATTTAGCCAAGTTTAAGTAGTGCTGTTTGTTTCAGAAAGGACACACAAGCAAAGCTGGAGCTAGAGTATTTTTGTGTGGCTACCAACAGCGAATTCAAATGGAGAGCACTGACTGACAAAGCCATGTCAAAGAGGAGGTCTCCAGTCTGCATCTCACCTGGATGGTTATTCACTTACTGCACTGTAGGAAATGGCTTGACCTTCTAAGTAATTATTAGTCCACTTACTCAGACCTGCAGAAATGTATGACAGCAGCTGAAAAAACTCCACATCCAATATAGTCTTCCTAGCATAATTGTTGTTAGGGTCGTTATCTGATTTTTAGATCCTTTCAACTGTGTCTGCTTGTTATTTCTCCCTAGGAGACAGATATGAAATGGTATTTTGTTTCTAGGGGTAGGAATGTAGCCTAAAGATCTAGCAGGAGAGAATATATTTGTTTTCCATGCTGTGTAAATGTTAACTTGATCCCTCCTAAGACAAGTGTTTTTTGACAAATGAAAGTAGCAATGCTGTAGTTCAGGAGGTTTTCCTAAGGAAGTTTAAGTTTATGAAAAGATATTTTAATTTCTAGGTGAGAAGGTCTGTATCTGCAAATTGTGGAGGCAGATGGATCCTTGTATTTCCCCAGAGCTGAAGTTTTTGGAGGCCTTTTACCTTTCTTGAGGTTTTTATATTAACCCAGAAAGTAAATAAAAGAGGAATTCAGCTAGCATCACTAGCTGGAAAGTTAATTCCTTAGAAGTTTTATTATTTGATGACTGTGAGCCCAATTGCATTCATGGGGTATTAGCACTTAGGACTGTGTTATCTCTTTGATATACCTACAGATGATAGTTTTATGATACAGTTGGAAATTTGGGTATTTGCCTGACTGGTACCGCAGGCACACAAGCAAAACAAGCGTCCCGTGGCTTTGTCCTCCAATTTTTCATTGATAAAGTAAAAGCACAGTAGTAGAAAGCTTGTATACAGGATAGCTGATCCCAGTTTGTGCTGCTGCGTTATTAAAACAATAAATGAGAATGGATTTTTGTCAGTTGATTTATTAATACATTTTTTCTTTTAAGAACTAAAAATTCTGTGGGATTTTGTCATACCATGTTTATTAAATCCATTCAGTGGAAGATTCAAACTTACATGCAAGGAAAATAAGTCACACCTTGCAGCTGCCTTTCTATAACAGTCTGGAATTGTTCCCTTGAGGTCACTGAGGTTTGCATGTGAAAGTGCATCCAATTTTAGAGATTATTTCATAGGGTATTATATATGGCGTGAATATTGTTGTCAAAACCACTGAAATACCTGTTAGAGCCATGTGGTACTGGTCACACCTGAAAGAACAGGCGGACCCAGACTGTGTAACTGTGGGTTCCCAGTGTAGCCTTGGCGGGGAGGTTGCTCCGTGCCCACCTTCTCAGAAACGAGCTATGCCTTCTCCATTATGGCTTAAAAGCTCAGTTATATTAAACATGAAACTCATCAGGTGTCACCTGATGTCAGTCTGAGGCGGGGATAAAGTGGCAAATAAAAGCACTTTTTCTGGCTGTGAGCCATACCTATAGCTGTCTTACAGCAGTGGTATGTGCAGTGGCCAGCTAAGCCTGTGGTAAGCCTAGAATTAAATGATCAGATCCCTCAGTATTTCTCCCCCTCCTAGCCATGCACGCCACAAGCCCTTCCTTTCTGACACAATCCCCCAGCATGTTAAGTGTAAACTGTGCCCTAAAATACTAGGTCGTGAGTACTATACGGAAGTCCTTAAGGCTTGTGTGCACGTGGGGTGCCGTGCGTAGGGAAGCTGCAGCACCAGTTAGGGCATTAGGTGCCCTGAACAATAAAGGATTTGCCATAAGGTGTGGAAGAAGAAATCACAATATAAGCTGGGATTTTCCGGTCTGCTGAGCCTTGTACTTCCAGACTTACTCATTAAGAGATTTATGATAAAAGAGCTAAAAAGATTTATTGAAGGTTTATTAAAGATTTATTAAAAGAGCGAGAAATACCTTTCTGAGATGCTTATTCAGGGCCTCTTTCCCTTCCTTGTGCTGACTTTAAGGCACTGTTATAAATAGCCGAGTGCAGGATCAAGCAGTGGCTTGAAGAAGCCCGGTACCGGACCCAAAACAGACTGGGCAGGCAACTTTAAGGCTAGGATTATGAAACATAGGAGGTTTCTGCAGGGAACAAGAAGGTTTGGACTCTGCGTGTGATGTGACCTTTCATTTCCACCCGAGATGGGCCTTGCCCGGCAAAGGCTGCGATTGAGCCTAATGTGCATGACTAGTAGTTGGGCAGGATTCGGTTACTGAGCCTTGGGAGGGGGAAAGCATTATAAATCAATCGTGCTCCTCCTGGAAAATAACTTGGATATGCTCACTTTTTTCTTTGGGTAGGTGCCAGCATGCAGAGAGGAATAGATTATTACTTGTTGAGAAAAATGAATGGATTTACATATAAAACATGGGAACTCTCCAGAACTGTACGTATGTGTGCACTGGGAAACTACACACTCATGAATCCTAATGTGGCGGCCCTGGCCCTTCTCAAGGCAATTCTTTGTGGTAACCTGTTATGCCCCTTTTTTAAATGGCAGTTCTGTGCGGCAGACACTTTTTTTTTTTTTTTTTTTAAATGCATCCAGATAAATTCCAGATGTTAATAGAATTCTGTTCCTGGGAGCTTCAGACTCTCTGAGAGTTAGAGCTAATTGGGAAGAAAAGAGAGACCTTGACTGGTTCTCTGCTCGGGAATGGGAGCAGGGATTGTGGGAAGGATAGTCCCAAATCCTTCTCTCTTTTCACCCACCACTGCCCTTTTTCACAATTCTGTGTTAAATGAGTGAAAATCTGAAAAAATGTTGCCTGCTTGCATGACACTAGTCACAAAAGATAAAGTGAGCATATGCCCTTGTCCTTTAATGCCATTTTAAACTGATAAGACAGCTTAGATGCTTTTAGACTGCTTACAGCACAGGAGGCTGAAACCGTTGTGGCGGCAGCGTGTCGCAGGGTGAGATGAGTTCTTTGGATTATTTCAGGTGTAATGATCGTTATGCTTAGATTTTTATGGGTCTGTGTTACAGGATATGTGGATTTGGTGTTTGTGTGCCTAAGTCTTCGATAAGTTAGAAGCGTGCATGTTCTTAAACCAAGTTGTATGCCGCTTACTCCTGCAGAAACCCTTAAATACATGTGCCTGAGCAGACACACTCTCCAGGCACCAGAAGGAGACTGAAAGACTGCTAAAATAGAATTAATAAATCTGATGGAAGAATCAGAATGAGGAGGGGCAGCATGAAATGGGCACTTCTTCCCAGAAGAAGCTTGGAAATTGTGAAAGCCAGGAAAAAAGCCCACTCTTATAACTGGTGCCCTGGGACCTAAAACCTGGGAGGTAATGTAATTTGTAGCTCGTTGGAGAACTCAGAGTCAACACAGAGCAAGCCAAGATGGGAGACTGAATTATCTATAAAGCTTCCTGTGCAAAATTATTTGCTTTCTCCTTCCAAAAATATAATAAACATGTTAAAAATACAATTCTTTTATTCTTGAAGCATCAGTGACTGAAACAAATCACTTAAAAATCCTCAGTAATGGGGAGGCAGTATTGTAGTGGGTCTGCTATTTCAATTAGTTGAACTTGTTCTGTTCAAGAAAACAGTGAAGCCAGCAAGCTTGGGAAAGAAAAGTTAAGCCAGAATCCTCTTAGTTCCCTTTTAGAGCAGTGGTTGCTCATTTAGGCTATTGAAAAGTGTCCAGAGCATCAACTGTGCATTTGCCGTCTGAAGAGATTGGCAGTTAATAACTTGTGAGCTTGAACTTAGAAGAGGTGAAGAGATAAAATTGTCCATCTGTGTTGATAGTGTTATTTGTTCTGATGTGTCTTCACAGTTTCTGTTTCTCGTAGTGTATGGGGGCAGAAGTAGTTCACATGCATTTCTAAAGACATCAAAATATGCATGCACTGGAATGCAAAAGTTGATTAAAATATCATAGTTTGCTACTTACTATAACTAATCAGGCCAGTCCACTGTGTATTTCTGAATCTCTCGCTCCCGTTTAAGGATTCCTTTTAATAAGGTTTTTAATGAAAATGCTGAGATTGAGAGTAAACATAATTTTTTCAGTAATGTACATGTTTTAAAGTCAAGTCATAATCAGAAAAAGAATGATATACTGCATTTCTCTGAAAGACTGACAGAGCTTTTTGGTTTTTAAAATATTTTTGTAGTGCTTGATAAGCTTGTTCTGCTAGTGCTCTGAGTGGAGCTGGACAAGAATTTAAAACTGTTCCCCCATCTATCTGTCCTCTGTTACTTTGCCCACTGAAACCCAAGAGGTGCTGTTGGTCTGCATTTCCTGGATTAATACTTAAGAAAAACAGTGTCCATCTGTTGTTTATGAAAAAATTGGATGGGGAAATGCTGATTTACACACGGCCAGAGAACGAATAAACTTTGTTTTGCGAGGGACATCAAAAAGCAGCGCACCCTTGGGTCTGCAGCTGCCCGAGGAAGCTTTACACCCCGGCTAGTACTAGCCAGCGGGCTGTTGATGTTTTGCTGCCTGGCTGTTGCAGTCCCTGCCGTCCGGCGGGCAGCAGCACGGCACAAGTCAGCAGCGGGCCTTGGCAGGTGGGTGGACTGCTCAGATTGTGCGTGAAAATGTTAGTGTCGCGTGCGGTACCTCTTTGAGATGCAGGCAAGGGACGGTGATTCCTTGTTTTGCCTGTGCGACAGGGCACGTGGTACAGCCTCAGTCTCTGGCAGAGGAATTTTGCTGAAGAGTTCTATATAACCTACAGTCCCTCCAATTTTGAGGTGTCTCCATTTTTTAGAGTATGACACGCGTGCGTTGGTACACTAAACTTCAACAGTGAACTCTGCTAACTAAACTCTTCTTTCCTTATGGGTTTCTACTTCAGATATCATCTTGACTCTGTAGATGTGTGAGATGATCAAAATCCTTGTCATAGCCCTTAGAAGCCAGATACCGTTTCTCTCTTGAATGTTTTTTTGGTTTTTATCTCCTACTTAAAACATCCTTTTTGCTACTTGCATTTCTGGAGTGGTGGTAGCAAGCTTGTCTTTTACTGAAGATGTATTTTCTTTTGTTCCTGCATGTTGCCTCCCTGCCATTTTATTAAATGCAGTTATTATTTCTCATATTTTTAACACTTCATATGCACGGACCAGGAGTGTGCTGTCATAGAGTCTCAAACTCTGGTTGTCATGAAGCTAGAGCTGCATGCTGTGACTTGGACAACAGCAAGTGGTTCCTCGTGCCGAGATACTGTTGAAGTTAAACGGGAAGATACTTTGTGTTTTCAAATTATAGACTACTTTTAGTTGTCATTTGTCATTAACTCCTGGTTTTTTTCCATATTTTTTTTTTTTTGACCACTTTCTCCTTTGCTATTCAGGGTGGCCAAATACTAGCAACCTGGGGCTGTCTAACAGCTGGAACATGCCAGTGCTTTTAGAATTTATCACCTCCCCTGTGTCCAGAATGTTTGCAAAGGCTATGGAGAAGGCTTGGAAGCAGTGCTGATGGCCCAGTTTATGGGCATTAATTTAGAAAACTTATTCTGAAAAACTTATTTTGAAAAATTATTCTGGGTGTACAGCATATTTGTTATGCCTGGCTTGTGCCTGGCGGCATGAGGAGATGCAATTCAATGAGCCTGTTCTGCGAAAAGGTCACAAAATCAGTATGTGCTTTCACTGCATACTAAAGAAGCAGGAAAACCTGAAGCACTGCCAAGCTGTTGCCCGCCTGCACCCTTGGTAGATGGTGGTGTTTGGGCTGCTCACATTCATTAGATATGGTTCCTGCTGGCATTTCTGCAGGTTTTTGTACCTTAACGTATCTGCCCAAGGTTACAGTTTCCCCAGGACCTCCTCAAATGTTCTCTGTTTCTCTGAGCAACTGGAAAACTGAGGTAGCATGGGCTTGATGATCCTTTTGCTCAAGCAGTTAACTTTGAAGGCGCTACCAGTTGTCTCTTCTTTTATGGGGATTGTGTTTATGCTTAAGAAAAACAGGATTTGGATTTATTTGTAGCTTGTTTTGAAGTATTTCAAATGCACTATGCTTTTACATGTAGTTGAAGGTGCAAATCAGAAGTACTCTTTTTCAAGAGACAATAGTAATAAATTACAAACATATATATAGCATTTCTAGGGATCAGGAAATATCAGGGCATTATGCAGCAAGAAGCCGCAGAATGTGAGTTATCTAGTATGTCACAACATCGTTCACATCATCACTTTGCAATCTTTTACATTAATTCCTCAGTGAGCAGTGCACGTGGGTGTTTTCCCATTGCGTTTTGAAAGTGGATTGGTATCACTTAAGGCAGTGCTGTTGTCTACTCAGGCTGCTCAAATGAATTGTACAGCAAAGTTTAGATGGAAATTCATGCCTTTCCTCTGGTGTCAGGGGATTTCAGCTAGTCATTTTAGCTTTTAAAAAACGTGTTCAATATTACACAGCACAAAATCTCCTAAGGACTTCTTAGTGCGGACGTGCAACCAGCCAGCTGGTGCTGACGGGGTGAGTGCGGTTTGGAGTCTCCAACGGCGCGTGGGCACCACTCGCTCTGCTGGAGCGCGGCCGGGACGCCGGGCTTGGGGTGCCTGAGCCCGCGCCTATGGAGGAGAGACCCTCTGGCTTGGGTTTTCCGTGGGGCTCTGCATTTCTGACTCGAATTGGTGACTGTTGTCTGCATGAACAAATCCATCTCTCCCAGACCACATCCCGCTGGCATCCTGACAACAAAAAGCTAACAAAGTGAAACATTATACAGACTACCCGCTTTTCTGCGTTCTCTGAGAGTTAGGGATGTGTTGCTCTTTGTTTTACCCAAGCTCCAAATTTATTTCCTCAATTACCCTTGCAGTAGAGAAACTCAAGGCTAGGTTTATGTCAAGGAATCCTGACCCCCTGGAAGGAGACCTGGGGGGTGAGGAGCTGAGCAGGTGTCAGCTGGACATCCCGGGCTGAGGGAGGCCACCTGCAGCCTGGCTGTGTCAGCAGCAGGGCGAGAGAAGGGTGCCTGGTCCAGGTTGGAGTCCCCAGCACAAGGAAGACCGTGATGTACAAAGTTGTTAGGGGGGTGGCTGGTGCAGTGACAGAAGAAGAAAAGCTGAGGGAGGTGGCTCTTCTCAGGCTAGAGAAGGTGAAGGGGAGTCAATGTTGCAGTCTACAGGTATATGATGGAGAAGGGTAAAGAGAGGGGAAGAGAGAGATACAGAAATGCTTTTTTTTTTTTTTTTAAGTGAGCATTAATATATTGTTGACTGTTTTTACAGCAGGCTTTTGTTACCATGGGTAGTAGTATAAAGGTCTTGCCTCATAGGGATAAGGCAAAGGAGATGCATATGCCATTTTTTGCACCAGAGGTTTATTTTGCTCTCTTGAAAGCAAGGCAGCCCAGACCCTGCAGTATTACAGCAGCTCGGTACCTTCCTTCCTTCTTCTACTCTGACTTTCCTATTCTGTGTAAGAGAGAGAATTCCCACTTGCATTCAGGGGGACAGCCTCTGAGCTTCAGTGCTTCCAGGGATCCTTCTGGGTATGTGCTGGGGCTGGCTAGCAACACACATCTATATGGGAGGAATTTATATTGCTTAAACACTGAAGTACTGTAAATGGTGTTTTCACACACTGCAGCTGATTCCCACAGTTTCCATTGCTTTAGGCTGTTGCTTCTGATGAAAAACAAACAGAACAGTCTGGGAGCTGAGGAATGTAGTCTGAAGAGCAGTCAGCATGCAGCCTCCGCCGGCGTGTACAGTTGGATGGGTATGCCTGTATGGGTAAAGCCTGTATGGAAGAGGGGTGTCTGAGCGCGGCGCTCAGTGCTCCTCCATGCCAAGGCCACAATTCGCAGATGCTTTCGGAGTTTTAAGGACGCAGCGGGAAAATCCACTTCAGGGGCTAGATGATTTACCTTGTGTCATGGTTTCAACTAGGACAGAGCTAATTTTCTTCCTAGTAGCTGGTATAGTGCCGTTTTTGATTTAAGTATAAGAACTGTGTTGATAACACACTGATGTTTTAGTTGTTGCTAAGCAGTGCTTATGCTAGGTCAAGGACTTTTCGGCTTCTCGTGTTCTACCAGCGAGGAGGTGTGCGAGAAGATGGGAAGGGGGCACAGCCAGGACAGCTGACCCAAACCGGCCAATGGGATATTCCATACTGTATGGCATCATGCCTAGTATATAAACCGGGGGGAGTGGCCAGGGAGCGCTGTGGCTCAGGGGCTGGCTGAACATTGGGCAGCAGGTAGTGAGCAACTGTATTGTGCATCACTTGTTTTATGTATTCTTTTATCATTATTATTCTCTTCCTTTTCTGTCCTGTTAAACTGTCTTTATCTTAACAGTTTTACTCCCCCCCGCCTCGATTCTCTCCTCCATCCCCCTGGGTGGGCCAGGGGGAGCGAATGGCTGTGTGGAGTTCAGCTGCCTGCCGGGCTGTGCCCCCTCCCAGCTTTTTGTGCACCTCCAGCCGTCTCGCTGGCAGAACACGAGAAGCCGAAAAGCCCTTGACTTAGCATAAGCACTGCTTAGCAACAACAAAAACATCAGTGTGTTATTGACATTATTCGCATTGTAAATCCAAATCGCAGCACTATACCAGCTACTAAGAAGAAAATTAGCTCTATCCCAGCCAAAATCAGGACACCTTGTCAGCAAATTGAAGTGATTCCTCAAAGACCTACTCTGAGGAAGCTTCAGCACTGAACCTGTAGGTTCAGTGAAGCAATTTTTCAGTTGTGAGTGAATAAATGGAAATATTCATTATTGGGGAGTATTTCCCAAACTTCTTACTGAAGAAGATGATAACTCGGACAGGGGACAGTGGCTTTTTGGAAGTGCTTTGAGCAAGCGCAGTGAGTGTATCACGTGGCCTTGTATTCTGTTAGGACGGCCGTGTGTGTAACAGTGCTCCAGCTTCTCTTTTGTACTGCTGCCTGCCTTTTGCTCAGGCCCTCATGTTCCTCTCTCTACACCTAGTCTTTCCTATAGTCTTGCTTGACTCCTTGCAATTTGCATCCTGCAGTTTCTCGTGAAAAGTATGCAAAAAATAAGTCTCTTTTGGACACTAATAATTCTTTTGGTGTGTGATATTGAGATTAGCATATGTTTATCGCACCCATACGTAATTCTCCGATTCTCCCACTGGACCAACTCAGCCCTTTTAGAAGCTGCCCTTGCACAGCGAAATAACTTGCTCTGTGCAGTATCTAGGAATTTTTCCTTGGCTAAGTCTGCCAAACCTGCACAAGTGCCTTCTGAATTCTGTGTTCTGTCAAACTGACTTACTGTGGTTTAACACAGAAACTAGTTGAATGTTTTTTGCAAGAGCTGCTGGAGAATGATGATCAAGTCACTCTCGTAGCATCTAGTCACCCGTTCTGAAGAACTAAGTGGATTTTTTTTGAGGAAACTCTTTCATATTTTAATTAGATGCAAAAATATCTTTGTGTACCAAGTGCTTGTTCCCAGTGCTACAAGGACCTTTCTGTTCTTCCCTGCTTAAAAATGAAAACAATCAAATGGAACTTTAAAAGAGCAAATCCTAAGTGAAACTTTAAACTGTGCACATCTGCCTTTGGTCATGTGATTGCTGGGAAATACAGGTAAACTTGCCTTGTTGCCTCAAATGTCACACAAAGATTTTGTTGGGAACCAGATTTTGTTGGGAAGTCAGTCATCAAGTTTCAGCTGAGTTTTCATGGTCGGAGTTGACCGGTACCTGGTCAGCAGTGGCAGTAGCTTTTTGAGTCCTGCAGATGCCCAAAGACCTGCAGAATCTTCCTGATAGATATAATTAATGTGCCTGCACAGTCTTGCAGAAGGCTGCTTGTAGGCGAATGCCACAGACTTGTGTAGTTCGTACAGCTGGAGCTGAGACGTGTGAGCCAGCCCTGGGCCTGACGAGGAAACCAGGTTCTGGGTAATAATGTGATGAATGTTTCTGAGCTGTCTGGGAATGCCAAGGGCAGCGCTCTCCCTTCCTTCCCGCTGGGACATGCTGTGTCTGCCTGCGTGCACGTCTGCTCTAGAGTTCAGGAGAAAGGAGCCTGTACAGTTTTGAATGACACTTCCTCCTCTTGACTGCCTTTTGGGGAAAGAAGTGGGGGGATACTTTGGTCTTATTAAGCAGGCGAGATTTTACAGCTTAGTATTACCAGCAACACACAGGTCCCGACTTTGTGCCTGTGATGGGAGCTCCCAGCAGCACAGCATGGGTTTGTGTGACAATGAGTCCCCGGGGACAGAGTATTCAGTGCTCAAGATGTTTAGGGGTATTTCCCATGTGACCTGTAGCACTTCTCATTTTTGTCATGGTATTTGGAAACTTCATTTGAGCTCACAGAGGTTCCCAAGCATTGTCTGCTTGGGATGGTCAAGTTGTTCTGGACTGTAGCTGCCGTGGCAGTGAGCAATCTCTGGTCTTCTGTCCTTTTGTAGGGGAAAACAGCAGAACCAAAAATACGTTGTTCTGAGATGGGGAGAGTTTGTTCTTCATACTACGCTGTCACTGTATATGCATCTTTAAAATCCTATTTTAATTAGGATGTGAGTGTAAAATGGGATTCTAAAGAGGAGGAATGCCTTGTGTAGGTCTGGGAGGTTGAGTCTATAATAATTCTGCTTACAAAGTTAATGATTTTTTCAGTTGGTAAGTTCTCTCTCAGGAAAAGAGGATCTTGGGTCCCAAGTCCTTTGTCAGTGCTTTTCCTGCCCCCTTGCAGCAGCTGGCTGACCACCCTCAATGTACCTGGCTGCAAACTTAGTATGTGTAATTACGGAGAAATTACATGGGAAATTACAGAGGGGGCGTGGGTCTTGCAGGAGTGTGTGTCCAGTTTGGAAATCTCTGCTGAGAAAGTAGCTGGCTGCACTAATATAGTTGCAAAGTGCCTGAGCCTGTATTTGTGATGGCACTACAGAGCATGAGACTGGAAGTCAGTCACCAAAAACCTGAGTACATTTTCTTGTATGTGCACGAACTGCACTTCGTAGTTTTCCAAAGTTAATGAAGAGACAGAGCGGATCAGGGACATTGGCACGCTCTCCCCTCTGGCCTGTCTTGTTTCCAGAGCTGCTTCAGCTCTGGAGTTGTCATGGACGCAGCCATGGCAGGCCATACTCAACTGGCCCAGAAAAAGGGGAAGCTATCTGCTTGGAGACACATTTTTCCCATAAGCCCTAGACCTTTTATCCTAATAACTGTAAACAAACCCTGACCTGGAAAAATCTTTTCATTTTCTTTTTTTTTTTTTTTTTTTTTTCTTTTCCCCTTCAAGTGTGGGAAGAGAAGTTCCACTGCTTAACCTTTGCACAACCACACATTAATCTAATTTCCTACTCATCATGACCTAGTGGTTTGGAAATTGCAGCTATGCTTAATTCAATTTTTCTTCCTATGTTTTTATGTTAAGCTTTTGTTGTTTCCCATATTGTTTTTGGTTCAGTGCTGGTTCATTAAACTTCAGTCACAAATACCAGCACAGCTTGTTGTCATTTCAGCTAATCAGACATTTGTAGATCAGAAGGGGTTATTGCATATGCACTTGAAAACTAGGGCGCTCTCCTTCCCTTTCTTGGGGAACGTAGGCCCACCAGGATACATACTCTTTAGAGAGCTTAGCATAATTCTTCTCTCTTTCCTAGCTGATTCAAAAAGCTGTGCCATCCTCCGTTCCCTGCTGCTGTCCTTGCACAGCATTTCGAGAGTTAGTGCAGGCGTACTAACATGTTAGAAGGCACCTTATGTTTTGCTGTGTTTTCAAGACAGCAGGTATAATCCAACTATTGCATCTGAGATGTGAGAGAGTGGGTAGATCCATGCTTGGTCATAAATTCATTTTGTGCCTTTTATCACTTAATTGAAAAAATAAGATGGAATTAAACTGGTAAGGGAAGAAAATCATTGTTTGTATTCCTGTAAGAAATGTCATAAGTTGCAGTTAAGCTGTCGGGCAAAGTGGCAGTAGTTTGAGCGATCAGCAGCTGCCACTAGCTTTGCTTTAAACAGTTAAATGTTCAGATCTCAAGAGATGTTCTAACCTTCCCTTAGCAGAAACATGCTGGGAAAATCAGAAACTTATGCAGCTTTAATTTAAAAAATAATAATAAATAAAATGAGTTATGGGTTATGATTGGCAGTTGACACAAATATTTTTTTAGGCACAAGACCCCCGAGGTGCACGCTTCTTCGAAGAGGGGAGGAGGTGACTTCTGTTCCCCTCTCAAGTGTCTTCCATTTACTGGAGGCTCAATAAAAAATGTTCGTTTTAAGCATAATGCTAGAGAGACTTTGATTAGCACAATACCTTAAACTCCTTCCCTGCCACCGCATAGCATAACATCTTTTCCCATGCCTCTGTTTAATTGCTGCTAATCCAGTGGTTCCCACGACTTGTTACAAATTCTTTCCACTAAAATTGCTGAATCTTGAAATTCAAGCTATCAAAAATTGCATCTGTGAAAGTAATGAATCTTACATCATAATAAATCCTGAGTGATTTGAGATTGCTTCCTTAACTGTTTTCCATTTTCTATCTTTCCTTGCAAGTTTTCTGGTTTTGTGGGGTTTTTTGTCGTTGTTGGGTTTTGTTGGTTGGTTGGTTGTTTTTTTAACTTTTTTTTTTAGAAGTTTGCTATCCCATCTGCAAGCAATATTCTTTTTCTGAAAACTTTTATCACTTAGTTTGGAAGGGCGATGTCATCACAAACACAGTTGGTGTTTTGTTACTTTGTTTGCAATAGAAGGGTGCCACCTTCTTCAAAATTTTGTGTGACTAAAAATATTTCTATAGACTTTTCAAAAGTCATAGTGGAGAAATTTATAATTACAAAATTCTCATGACCAGCATGTGCAACTTGAATGTGCTCACACTGTGATGTAAGGGAGCAGACTGCCTTCACTAAGATTGGGTGGCTAAATTCGAAGAAAAGTAAGTGTAAGTGACAATAGAAATTGTGAACAGCTAAATGGGTATTTAAATCTGTTTTAACCATACCAGGCATTATTTTTAGTAGAAAAGGTAACTTTGCCAGGAGGGTACTTTAATAACATGATAGATGGTGAATTAGATTATTTCTTCACATTCACATTGTTGCATATAGATATATATACTGAAAATTCAGTAGCCTAGTGGCTGCCAAAGGATTTGACTGCATGATTAGATTACTTCACAGCTCAGCACTCTCTAAAACCCAAAGTTCAATAGACGTATTGCTCCTCCAGTGCATATGTACCAAAGAAAGGAAAAATTTAGGAAAATTGGCCTGACTTCTTTCACAGAAACACCATGGTTTGGGGATATGTTTGTTCTTTCTGTGAAGTAAAATGAGACATCCCCAAGAGATTACTCAGTCATCCATTTTTTTTCCTTCCCTTAAAGTAAATAAGATCAACTTGAGCTTTCTAAAACTGTTATTGGAAATCTTTTTCCCAGAGGTGAAGAAAGTGTTTGAATGAGTTTTCAAATAACAAAAAAGACCCTTATTAATATAAATTAACTGAATACCCATCGAAGTAGTGAAAATGAGTATGAAGCCTGTGAATGTATTATATTTCCTTCCCTTGTCTGGCACAAAGCAGACAGTGGTTTAGATGTCTTGATAACCGCAGTCTTGGGAAGGATCTCCAGCAGTGGGTCGGTTAACTGTGGTGCAAAGCAGAACCACCCCCATGGGTCACCCTACAAGTCATGAGTTGCACAAGGTAGCAGTGCAGAAGTAGCAAGGGTGTATTGGCTAAGTGGGGATGGGTAGTGTCAGGGTACATGGGCTGATGCCATGCCACTTATTGCAGGTGCGTAATGTTTCAAGTGATCCATCTGCCCTTAGTGCAAATAGAAATCACATTAAAATGGAGGAAGATTACATTTGTAATCGCTCAACATTTATCTGTTTCTTGGAACATTTATGGTTCATGAAACATTTATACCCATTTATGCCAAGAAGCAAGTAGAAAATAAGTGATTGCATAGGGTCATAATTTTCTGAGACAGAAGTATACAGTTGTGTTCTGTAAAACTGAAAATGGAGGAATAATTTACCAGCAGTCTTAGAGAGACGTGGGCGTCTCAGTGTTATCTCCTGTTTTTCTACAAAAAGGTACTCTAAGAAGTAAGTACAGTTGGGTTTTGTCATAAAGTAGCTAAGAGTGAGTGTTAAATAAGGAAGGAATTACTACTGGTGAAGTTATGCATAGACAATAACCAGTCCCTAATTCATCGGGGAACTTACTCTGTGTTCATTTCCTTTGTATTGTCCCTTAATGCGTTAGCTTTGAGCAGAAAAAAAAATCACGGAGCATTTAGGGCACAATTAGGGGATCCACGATGGCAGAGTAACTAGTGGTCTGTGACTCCCCAGCCTACATCTGGAGCACTGACTTGCTCCTTACAGTGATGGAGCGGGGCTGGACCAGCCTGTTAGACCTGCCCTTTTCTGTTTCAATTCACCTGCCTGTCAGCTGCTTATCTCCAGGTTCCCTCAAGATGAAACTCTTCCCTGGTCTGAAAAGAAATATTTTCTAGTTCCTAAAAACATCCGTTATGTGTTTCCTTGTATGAACTAATAGTTAATTTTCTCTCTCGTCATGTTCTGGGTATGGCAAACCCCACCTGCCGAAGTGAAGGGCGGCTAGGGCCAAGCCGAAGCAGCTCTGATGATAAGCAGTATCTTAAAACCCAAGTGTGCGAGGACCTTCAGAAGAAAGCGGCTCATCTGGCGGTTCTGCATGGGTGCATGCTTAGGTAGTGTCAAATGACTTGGCATTTGCTGGTTTCCAGCCAAGTATGAGCAATGGGATGCTCCCCAGTGGGTGTAAAAGGAAAACAAGAAGTAATACAGTAATTTTACAAGTGAGTTTTGCAGGATCAATGACATTAAAAGATTCTGTAGATCCTTCAGATCCTTTTAAGGTTTTGTTCCTCTTCCTTTTGCCTCTTTCCCAGTGCTATAAAGTGTAACTTCGCATCTACAGCCTGAGAATCACTTTAGTGTGGACCCAGGTTGTTTATCAGCCTCTTCTTATCTTTTAATATTCACGTGAAATCAAATGAGCCATTTATTGCCTAATTGCTTTAATTTGCATACTGATAAACTGAAGTAATGGTAACTGTGTTTGAAAAGCTGTCTGAGCAATTCATACTGAAGACAGGTAGTATCTCTGTTAATATTACTTTCATAAACTGTGGTTGTTTTCATTTTCTTGGGGCATCTCAGAGTCAAAGAGCTTTTGCGCAGAATCAGAAAAAGGAGAGAATTTGCTTACCCGGCCTGGAATGGTCTGGGTTCAAACAGGCAGGTCTCTGGTAAGAGAGGATTGCGCTTCTGCATGGTGCCTCCTCCTTTGCAACTTGACAGCTCCGACTGTTTCTTTTGAAAGCTCATTGCCCTCCTTCTTTGTGTAGCTGACCCTGCAGCATTCCTGTGTGCCTCTTGCTCTTTGAACAGTGTTTTGAGAGAAAACTGTTCACTGATACATTGCGTATTTTAGTCTTCGGAGGTGTAGCTTCCCTAGCTAGAAAAGGAAATGTTACCCCATCAGCGTGTAGTATTTTCTTACAGCAATTCAGGTGACCTGCTCCATAAACAGAGTGTAGGGTCACATTTGCTTTGAACAGTTGTGTCATCCCTTTGACATTGCTGGCAACTATTTTGCCTTCGTGGGTAACTGGATCGCTTTTTGTAATGTGATCGTTTCAAAAGCGTTTTGTTCATGTGGTTCAGTCCCTGGGGCAAAAGCTTGCTGGCACCTCTGCCCTCCCTTGTCCGGATGTGCTCTGCGCAGAACGGGTTGATCGTACAGGCGCTGCACCTCTGGTTTGGATGCCGGGGTGCACAGTGAGACTCTCCCGTGCACCTGCAGATTTCACTTTTCCACAGACTCTTTTAATGCCACTGAAATGTGGATTATGTTACGTGATTTCCCTTGTCTTAGCCAAGCCGATCTCTAACTTCTTTTTTCCTCTCTTAACTCATGACTGCAGTTTTTCATGGGAACCCTGAACAGCTAAGATGAAAGAAAATGTAAAGAAAGGCCTATTTAAAATTAAGGCATGGTTTCCATCATTAAAGGTTTTTTTTCTGGAATCTTATAAAAGACTGCCTATAATCATGTGGTGTTTTCTCAAAGCAAACGACTTTCACCAAGAAACTTGGCTTATGCTGTCCTGTAGAGCAGCCAAAGGAGAGATAATATTTACCAGATTTGACATGAGAGATCAGTAGGAATGTAAATAGAGTGGTCCTTCAAAAGACACTGAAGTCAGAGCAATCATCCTGCAGCTTTGACAAATTTACTAACATCTGTTCTGGTGCCATTTCTGCTGCACAGACTTACCGTTAAGAAAGTGAACAGATTGACATGTGAAATTTTGATATAATGATGCCATCTGAGTGGGTTATATTTGCCATTCTCTTCACAGCTTCTTCAGTGATGCCCCAGTTAATGTCAGGAGGATGCACCAACCCTAGAGCACTGGGGTTAACTAAACCAAAGTGTCAGGCTGTACCTATTTGTAAGAAGATGTATATGGTAGTATGCCATTTCTGAGCTGCATCATTTTTCTTTTACAGTTCTGGTTTTGCTATTAGGGCCTTGTTTTACTAATGCATCACTACCTAGTCCTAGCCACAACTGCTACTTTAGATTTCAAGTAGTACAAGGTATATGAAAATGATTTATTTACCATAACAAAACCTCGGTCAGTAGATAGTCAGTATGGGCCAAAGATTAAGGATGGTTTAAGATGAACCTTAACCAAGGCCACGTTGCTGACACCATGTTGTGGCCATCTGCTCCCATTCCTCGGGGTGGAAGAACAATGTGGCTGGTAGAAGAGCTGAAGTCTGATGCTGGGGAGCTGCTGCCCACGAGAGACTGCATTTTAACTGGCAGTGTAGCGGGAGGTGGGCTGCGCGGGATCTGCCTTTGCCACCGCTGGTGTGTGGGCAGGAGACAACTGTCCACTGGTGCAGCCACCCTTGGTGAGAGTTTCAGATAGACGAGAAGAGTGATGAAATGGAGATTAATAAAAATCCACATGGGTCCTCTGTTCCTGGCTAGCAACGTGTCACTGGGTTCGTATGAAATCGGCAGCTCAGGAGAAGAATGCTCGTAATTCGAATGGAAATTGATAAGTAAAATTTTGAAGTGCTTTAAATGCATAATGTGCTGAGTGTATTCAGCTTATGCTTTAGTATTTGTCATCCCTTCAACTTGTAATAGATTAGAGCAGGGTGTTTAATATGGTGAGATGCGGCTATAAATAAAAGTCTTTTACAGGTTCAGAGAAAATCGTCATGCAGTTTAATTGTGTAGATTGGTTCAATTCCCAGGAAGGCCAAGAGGGAAATAAATTGATAATTTTAATCCCAGATCAATTTGATTTAAGTTTTTGAAACGTGCTGATCCAACTTTTTCCCTCAACACTGTTGCTGCTCAAGTAGCAAGCACATTGTGGCTTGAATTGGGCTCCTCCTTATACAGAGCTGAAGTAGCTGGTGAACGGATGAAGCCTTTTGGGAGCTGGTACTGCTGGTGTTGACCTCTTCAAGCTCAGGTAACTACTTATCAGTCTGCCAGCACTCGTCTCTGAGATCATCTTTCTGCTGCAATATATAAGCTGATACGAAAAGGTGCGGTTGCAAAATGCTGTCTGCCTCCTGCCTTTTCAGCTACAGGATGGAGTCTCAAATGTTGCAGGTACCTAAAGGAAAGTCTTGAAGAGATTTGGGTTTCTGAAAAGGTCTGAATGTCTGCATGAGAGGCTGGGGACAAAATCTAGTAGTCTGGGTAGAGTGCAGGAAAACAGCTGCAGGCTCTCTCTCTTCCCTGATAATAACACTTGGTAAAAATAGTAACTTCTGTTTTTACATGTCCAATTTCTTCAAAATAGAAAACTAGGAACTAGGTCGTCTTTGACCAGTTAGGCCACGTCTTATCCAAGAGGTAGCAAGCCCCTTGTCACAGGCAAGAGCCTGGCAAATGGCTGTGTCTTGCACTGCTTTTTGTCTCAGTTTTTGTGTTATCACTGTAATGGCAGGAATTTGTTGAGCTGTTTCTATTTGTTTAAAAGGAAGGATGTCAACTAAGGCAGGTGTGTTTGTAAATCCTGATGATGATGGTCTGTAGCTCATGTGGTACGTGGAAGGACACCGGGGTTTGTAAGTGCTGTTAGTCTGGCTGTAATACCATGCTTGTGCACACATTTTTTCTACATAGGCTTTAAAAAGCAAGCAATATGAGCATTAAATGAAGAAGTCATGTGCTACCCGATGTAGGTATAAAGCCAAGGAAGGAGGTAGTGGAGGATACACAAAATAAGGGAAATCTATGCTTCTTATAGCGAGTGTACATTTGCAGTTTGGAACATGCTGCATTTGTAGTATTAGAGAGAAATTAATGTGTGCTTTTGAAGTATTCTTACTCTGGTCGAAATTATTCAAAGTATTTTTACAGGACATAACACATCTTGCACATCGTACTGTGTCTGAAGGTTGCCCCTCACTGTACAACTGCACCGTTTGGAAAAGTTTTTGTGACCTACCCTTTAGGAAATAGTACCAGCTGCTTCCAAATGTTATTAAATAGTAGCATCTCCTGGTATGATAGTGTGTGGGGTATAGATACGTATAGAATACCTGAGCTAAGACTTTGTGGATGCTTGTACTTGTGGATTGTGTGAGTGTGTATCTGTGTATCGTGGGGAGAATGATCCTCCTTAACACAGAGTTGGGTTTGATTTTGATTAGTTCCTCAAAGTTCCCAACTTGCTTGTAAGACACAGATGCACATAGGATTATAGCAGCCTTCGGGGCATTTCAGCTTCTCGGCACTTCGTAAAGATTACTTGTTTAGGGTGAAAGGGAAAGAAAGTTGTGCTTTCTCTATTTGTAAAAGCTTGCGATTGAGGGAGGTATAGGAAAAGGTTATCCAAACAGCTTAAGACCATGCTGAGCTTGGAAGTATATTGTGTTGGTTCAGGGGTGATTGCAGTGTAAAGTCAAGTTCTGGTTTCCCAAAGGAGGAAATAAAACTGCATCTTGTGTTCATGTCCACAGGCATCAGGGTTGCAGTGAACCTGCTGCACATGTTGGGGAAGCACAGCGTGGCAGAAGGCTCTAATGAGCCCTGCCAAAGTTAAACAGCCCATTATATATCATTGGAGCTGTGAATCTATCCCCAAAGCCTCTGTTTGTGCATAAAATGGATCCTTCACAGAGCGCTGGCAACAAGCCTCGAGGTTTTCTGACAGGACTCTGCTCTGAGCATGTTTTGATCCTGCCCTTTGGAAGATAATTTTCTTCTCTGGTCTGGACTGACTGAGGAATTAGGGGGTTTTGAGTAACTGCTAAAAGCTGTGCAGCGAGTGTGACAGCCCAACTCCAACAGCCAGCAAAAATAGGTCGTCCAGGTAGGAGGCTCTTTGGAGCCATGAATTCTGGGATTCCTCGGGGATGCCCACCCCATACAGCAGCTGAGCAAACCAAGTTGGAAATAAGATCACGGCTGTCCCCTGTGTTCACTGCAGAACGGAGGTGTGTCTGGTGAGGGCCCCTCTACCCTGGCCAAAGCAAATCTGTCATTTATTATCTTTCCTGGTTAGTGCTGGAGCAGCAGTGGTGGAGGGAGTAGTGGTGGCAGCTAGGAAATCCATGCGTTACATTGCTGTTCCTGGAGCTGCCTCTCTCAGGTCTGTTATAGATACTTCACTGTTGCCTCATTACATTTGTTTTGCTATCTGTGGAAAGGGGATAAAAATATTTATCCACTTACTGCAGACTAGAGGAATAATCTGTTTATGTGACTCCTTTCTCAAACAGATTTTATTAGCGTTAACCATGGGAATGACTGTTCTGTTCTCTTAGTCCCCTGAAGACTTTAGTTAATACCCAGTAGACCCTTATTATTTTAGGATTTACCTATGAGGGAGGTGGAAAATGAGTATTCACTACTCTTCTTCTGTCTCTGCTTATAAACTTCACAAAAGCACCTTTGTGGATAGAAGTGAGATCTCTGCCTTCTTGCTATCTTTTTCCTTGATCCTTTCCCAAAGTACAGAAATTCAGCTTTACCTTCCAGCTTGCTGTTGAGTTCATGTTTTTGGAGTAACGTACGGATTCGATCTGTCAAGTTACAGCTATGTGTGTGTGTCTGTGTGTGAGTTGGGAAATGGTGGTGCAGAGCCAATTCATGCCCTGTCACTGCTGTCCTCTTCTGGAAGCTTTGGAATAAATATAAGCTTGCATTACTCCGTGCCCTAATGGGAAAGGAAGTGCTTGATCTCCTGACAGAGACCGAGTTACGCAGCATAAGACAGGTCTCTTCTGGGATCAATGCTGTAATTTATGAAAACTGCCAGGCTCCATATGTGGGATTTGTGTATTATTAGTATCTTATAAATTAGCTGTAAGTCACAGTTTTCTGTAGGACCTTTGAGGGGTCCCCACAGATGATATAAAAAGATAAGGCACTTTTGAGTAAGTGTGTTTTCACTCTCCCAGCAAAACAGTGGTTATCAGCATCTAATTTAGCATAGCCCAGCAGAAATGATAGTATTACCAAGTGTGCCTGAGGGTTGGCAGGTAACAGAAAGAATACCCAGAAGTTTTAAGAGCGCAGAGGCTCAGTATGTCTCCTCCTGTAAGCCTCTCTTTCTAGAACAAGAAATCACAGGACAAAGTCAGAGTCCATCCTCCACCCATGCCCTGCCCTTGGCCTCTTTTATTGAGCGGGGTTTTAGAGGTGCTACTGACTACAGTTGCTCTTACAGTGATGCTCCTCCAGCAGCCACAGGAGTGAAACCACCATCTCATTTCATTGGAGCCACCTCGGAAGTGTCAGGCTACGGCAGGTTGCAGTCATTTTGGACCAGGGCTGTGTTTGAACTGATTACTCGGGGGGGAACAGCTTTAAAGAGCTGGATTCATAACTGCAGTGCTGCAGATGAACTGTGCCATGCTGGTGGCACGTGTCACCGAGCTGTTGGAAAAACTGCTGGGAAACAAACCCTGTGACTTGCAGGATGTGCTGTCTGTGATTCCCCAAGGCAGAGCTTGCGAAGCTTTGCTTTCCATGTAAGTGAGCAAGTAATGTGCCCTAGAGGGTTATTTTTCATGGTCAAACCTCAAAACCATGTTCCTCTTCAGAGTCCCTGTGTATCTTCTGCTTTCCTCTCTGGATTTGAAACCCAGTCAGTGCTGTCACCAGCATTTCACTGTGATGCAGAGGGAGATGCAGGTGGAACAAGCATATGGCCACTCCTCAGCATATATATGACTTGATTTTGCTTAATCACCTGAAATACCGAAGTCCATACTTGGTTATATCAGACAAGATGTTAATGGCACATGTAAATAAAACGCCAAGCTACTACTACAGAAAATATATTGGAGTATCTGTCTTGTTTCATGTGCTCTCCTTGACTCTAAGTTGATGTGATTGTGAAATTTTTGAATCCACATCTAAGCTAAATTCCCCATTTAATTCATGAATTTTTGTTTACTCATTTTTTTAAACCAAGCAAATAACAGCTGGTGTTTGCCTATGTCAAGACGACAGATGCATCACACACTGTACTTTCCCAGCATCAAAACTGAAAGTGAGTTATTATCTGAAGAGCCATTTGCGTATGAATTTGTGTTTATGAACCTGTATGTTTCAAATGTAACAAACAGATATAAGAGGAAGAATGAAAATATGTTTCCCTTACGGATTACAACAGCACAATATTTTTTTTTCTGATATTTTCTTCCAGACCTGCTATAACATTTCTCATGTCTCCTGTTCCCCTTAGGAGTAAGTTCTTTGAAAAGCAGCATATTTTGGTAATTCCTTCTTGTGACCTAGCTCCTGGAGAGGGTTTCTCTAAGCTGCAGGGCAGAATGGCCGCCAAAAATGTAGTTGGGCAAGTTAAATGGTTGTGCAGCTGACAGCCCTTCACATGGTACAGCTGATGGAAGCTTCCATGGGAAGCTATTGGTATGTCATATTCAGAGTTATTTGGACATCCCTGTGGGCTATACAAATATAACCAACTCAAAACCCCAAATGCATAAACATGCAGAGGAAGGCTCATTTCTTACATATCAGCTGAGTTGGATTTGGACTGCAGTAAAGTTGGATGAAAATGGAGGAAAGCGCTCAGGAAGATTTATTCTTGTGTTAGAATGTGCAAAACCAGATGCTGCATCTGTATCTCATAGGAAATCATTTCTCGTGCCTGATTCTCATTTTCTGTGATTGCGATCGCGTCTCCCTTTTGGTATGTCCTCTGGTTTGCCGTTGTAGTTGTGCATGCGACTGACTTTTCACCTACCTGTGGAACCCATATAGCACAGTTTTATCCACCAGAGTAATCAGAAGAGCAGTTCAGCTCCTCATAGGAACGTCTCAGTAATGCCTGTCATCGCAGTGCTCCTTGTAGCAACTTTGAGGTCCAAGCTGACAGCTTTACTTTCAATAGAGATTATTTCATTGCCAAAGAGAGACTTGCTGATAATGTAGAAGGCAGACCCAAATCTGGGCATCGCCACATTTTCTAGGAGCCTTTAACAAAGAACCCAGAGTGTTCTTGTCACTAAGTTGCCGCTAAGTTCCGTAAGCGGTTGGGGATTGATCGGTATTTTAAAGATTCCCCTCAGTATTCTTCTATGAGTACCTACGCTGCTTAGCTGTCTTCCTTTATACCTCATTCTTTAATATATGTGATCATATTATTAAACGTGTGTCATAAAACACAAGGGATATGCTGGACAGCTAAATTTCGTTGCTGTATGAGCCTTACAATTCACGTTTCTGGGTGTTTCTGTCTTTTCACATGGGTGTAGCCCAGCTGGCACCTCCGAAAACATCCCTGCCTTAAACTACTAAAACCAAAGGGAGGAAACGGGTCAAGTCCCATTTAAGCAATATAAAAAAATATAAAATATGCAATATAAAAAAAATGCTTTCTGAAGTCACATAAAGTATTAAAAATAATCCCAATGTGCTCAGTTACAGTCTCTTCAGTAATAATGAAGGATCTTTTCATTGGGATGTTGGAAACGTCAGCTTCTAGACCTTAGAGGCAGAGCAGAAATTACTAAGCGGTTTGTCTCATCAGGTAAGAAATGGAATTGAGTGCTGGTGATGGTACTAGGGAAGAAAGCAAGATGTCTGGCAAAACAGTCCCCCTCAGCTTGGCCGGCTGGCAGGAGAGAAAAACCTGTTGAGCAGTTTGGACAGAGAGAACTTGCAGTTGGGATCGTGACATTTGCAGGCAGCGAAGTTGCTAAGTTTCCCATCTCCCTGTCCCTCCCCTCGTTCCCTGCCCACCTACACAAACAGCTGCTCCCTGCCCGGCCGGCCCTGGCGTCCACCAACGTCCAAGAGCGTCAGGAACGCAGCCCCCCGGCGCTGTGGCCAGGGCTGGGGCAGACACAGGAACACGTGCTGTTTACAGAAGATTGCTCTAAATGCTCCCTGGTGCAACAAAGAGCAGAAGTCTGAGGCGACAAAGGGAACAGGGAGAGATTTCTTGCCTTTTCCATTAACTGCAGGAAAGGTGGAAGGCTATTTATAGTGTAATTTTTATTGAGGGGATTCAGAAGTTGAGAGCCTGATCTTCGATGTAGTGCATTTTATGAGGCTATTGACTTGCTTAGGCAAAATGTGTAATTAACCATTCATCATTCATACACAGAAATGGTGTTTCTCCTCTTGAATTGCCGTGCTTGATCAGGAGCCATAACTCCTTTGCTTTAGAAACTATGTCAAAAAAAGTCCTACCCTCCAAAAGGCTAAGGTAACCCAAGTGTAGCTCCCTCTTCTGCTTTTACACAGTGTGAAGGCTGAAGGTTGTTATTTGGACCCTGAATAGGTTTTAAGCATTAGTTGCACACTTTTTAGGGTTTGGTGGTTTTTTTGAATTACCAAACCAGTCATTCAAAATATGGAATTAGGTTCTGCATCACACTTTACACTTTTCCACCAGTAATTATGTTTAATTTTTTGGTGGTGTCATCTTTCATAAGTCACGCTCCCACAATATCTACCCTATTCCCTATGTGTAAGGTGTAAATACACACACCCAATTAGAAAACTGTTGAGGAACAAAAGCAGCGTTGCTGAGCTACCCACAGCAAATTGCGGACTCCGTTGCCTAAGGATTCAGATATGACTTTGTGATGTTAATGACCCATTCTGTTGCTTTTGATAGCTTTGCAGGTGGGCAAATTGAGGCATCATGGCAAACAGGAGTAATAACTTCTAAATTTGTACTGGGAGCAGTGATTTATCTGGGTGGCGATCACTTGCATTCAGAGCTGAGTTTGAGCCCTGGGCAGAGCAAGTGTCTGCAGGTGTGACTTTTCCCTGGGCTCTTCCGGTGCTCTCCCAAGCCCAGCTGATCTGCTTAGCTGTGGTAACAGAGAGGATTCAGCCTAACCCCGACCTGTAATCAGGAATCCTATAGCATGACACTTTAGAGGTTTTGTCTCAAACAGTATCATCTCATTTGACAAATGACCACTGTTTCCCAGGGTATTCTTGGGCCCAGAGGTGACTGTTCTTGCTCGTATGCTTTTGACCAAACTGTGTGGTAGACTTAGGGGCTGGCTCACAACCAACATCTACATCTTGTCATCTGTCCCATCGCTATATGGGACCACTGTGCCCTGAGGGATTTAGGTGGGTGTTCAGAAGGAATTTTTCATGGGGAGAGATGTAACCCCAGCATTGCCAATGACAGATCCCGCATACTTGCTGCGATGTGGTTCAGGTGTCTGCAGGGCAGTGGCAGTAGCAATCTCACTGCGAGTTCAGTAGTGAACTTCTCTAAATCTTGGCAAACATGGTCCCGTATTTCCATCCTCCTTTGCCTCCATAGCGTCAGCCAGACTCCTCGGGCAGTGGCTGCCTGCTGAATACTTGCATCACTCCACAGATGAGCGCGCTGCAGGAGAGGCGGCTGCAGAAAGCTGGGGGCCGGGGAGCGTGTGTAGTGCTCTCATTGCTCCTCTCACCGGGCAGAGTGTTGTGCGTTACTGAGAAAAACGACGGTGAGTGGGATACTGGCTCAAAACGACTGCAAGAGGCTGTGACCCGGGGCTGCGCTCATACTGATGGCAGCGTTCCCCTTGGTTTCGGTAAGGGAAGTGGCATCAGGGTATGATGTATTGGGAAGGGAGTATTCCCCTCCTCTGGTGACTTCACTGGGTGCAGCTGGTCCTCAAATGTGTTTTGAAGTAATTTCTCATTAGGATCAACTCATGGGAAGTAACAGATGGTGAAGTGAGGCTGAATTAGTGAGAAGTTTGTGCTCTGTTAATGCTCTTTCTCTCTATAAATAAGAGCTGGGAAGTGGAGCAGGAAGGAAAAGGCTGCTGTTAGTGGCTGCCTCTGCTGCTACGTAGATGTTATACACTGCCTTGCAGCATGTTTTGTCAGCAACAGAAAAGGAGTAGGAGGAATTTGCCAGCCCATTTACAAGAGCAAAAAATACTGCAGTTCTACTCAGAGAACAAAGATAATCAAAGCGATGTGTGGAAGATGTGTGAGGGGAAACAAAAAAGCGTGAGACAATTTTACATGAACATCCAAACAGGTCATGTAACCACCTTGGTCTTTTCTGTTTCAGCTTCTTCATATGACAATCAGTGAAACCAAGAACGAAAAAGTGTGTGTCCTCTGATATTCCAAATAACTCTCCAACTTTTTAGAGTTTACTTCCATCCTTAAATCTACCTTTAAAATATTTCTCTTTGTGTGTCTATGTACATTTGTACATATGTATGTATGTACAGTACTACTCTAACCTGGAGAGCTACTTCTGGAAAGGTGCTCTGGCAGTGGAAGTTTATTTGTTGAGGTGAACAAATAATCTTCTTACAAATATATCCTTACAAAGTCACTAAGTATAGTCTTATAGTGACTCAGTGTAGCACAGACTGAAGTTACAGATGCCACCTTCTCACCGGTATATATTATGCGAGAGTCTGGATCCCTAGATGCTTTTAATGTCCACTGGGCAGTAGTAAGACCCAACTCGGTGGTTCAAACATCCGGGCTTGCTCTCAGGTGTACTGTGGTGCCCGCTTCACAGCTGAAGCAACTTCCAGGAGAATGATTGTAGCTTTAAAAACCTTTTCTAATGCCACAAGTGGTTGTTACTAGCCATCACCCATGTCTTCTCATTTCTTGTCTTGTATGCTACATCCGTCTGCGCGCAACAGCGTGAATGTGTGTGTCTGGTGTGCGCTGACTGGAAGTGCTGCATCCAAATCTGCTGTGAGGATCCCAGCTGGGCATTTGCAGCAGTGCTGGCAAATGTGTTTTGAGTGACTTTTTTTTGCAACCTTTGTCTTCAGTGATTGTTTTCAGGCCACAGTAATGAAAAGCTTTGCAAAAATAATTCCCTCTGAGACGACTCCCCCTGCTCCTCCCACCCTTCTCAGCCTATGCCTTAAACTTTCCTATGCAACATCCTTATGGACCATTTTGTGCTCTTTTCCACGGACCTTACTAACAGCCCTGGAGGACAGACGATTCTGTTACTCATCCTCTTGGGGCATTAGCCAGTATAAAATCCTGCTTCTTAAAATTCTACAGTGGAAGCAGGTGTTCGAACTGTTAAAGACAGACAACACAAAACCAAAAGACCCAACAATGTGAAACTTTTTCAGGGAGGCGTACATATCTCTGAACAGCTCAGAGACTACTAAGGACATACACTTCCTCCAGGGATCTTTTATCATAAAAGCAGCTTAAGTGACTCACTC